>JACEEZ010012330.1:202500-212500 GCA_016584305.1 Chionoecetes opilio | reverse complement strand
TTTTCTTTTAGCTTTCTTTCTTTCCCCTTTCTGGCTCTATTTCTTTCTTTCTTAACTTTCTTTTCGTTTTTTTCTTTCACCTTCTGACTTTCTTTTCACTATTTTCTTTCACCTTTTTGTCTCTTTTTTCTTAACTTTCTATTATCTTTCTTTCTTTCGCCTTTTGAGTCTAGTTTTGTTCTGGTCGTCTACTACTATAACTATACACTACTATTACCACCACCACTACTTCTACAACTACTACTACCACTACCACTACCACAACCACCACCACCACCACTACTTCTACAACTACTACCACCACTACCACTACTACTACCACAACCACCACTACTACCACCACTACCACTACTACTACCCTACTTCTTCACTTAATAGCATCCTTTTTCCCGCCCTGAGGCACCCTACTTACGCGAATCCAGGTTTTCCCCGCGTACCTCCACCCTACTCTTGAGTGCCTTATGGAGCCCGGACGGGATGTATGCGCGTTATAAATTATGGCGTTTTTACAGAGTAGCAATTATGAGATTTTGGGAAGTGAAGCTCTCGTGTTTTTATAGTTCCTCCTCCTCCTCCTCCTCCTCCTCCTTTTCCCTTTCCTCCTCCTCCTCCTCCTCCTCCTCCTCCTCCTCCTCCTCCTCCTCCCTCCTCCTCCTCTTCCTCCTCCTCCTCTTCATTCTCTCTCCTCCTCTTCCTTCTCCCCCTCCTCCTCCTCCTCCTCTTCTTCATTCCCCTCTCTCCTCTTCTCCTCTTATCCTCCTCTTCCACCTTCTCTCCTCCCCTCCTCCTCCCTCCTCTCCTCTCCTCCTCCTCTCCTCCTCCTCCTCCTCCTCCTCTCCTTCCACCTCTTATCCTCTTACTCCTCTTACTCCTCTCTTACTCCTCTCCTCTCCTCCTCCTCCCTCTCCTCCTCCCCCTCCTCCTCCTCCTCCTCCTCCTCCTCCTCCTCCTCCTCCTCCTCCTCTTCATTCTCCTCTCCTCCTCTTCCTCCTCTTACTCCTCCTCTCCTCCTCTTCCTCCTCTTACTCCTCTCCCCCTCCTCCCCCCTCCTCCTCCTCCTCCTCCTCCTCCTCCTCCTCCCCCCCTCCTCCTCCTCCTCCTCCTCTCCACCTCTTACTCCTCTTATCCTCTTACTCCTCTTACTCCTCTCCTCCTCCTCCTCCTCCTCCTCCTCCCCCTCTCCTCCTCCCCCTTTCCTCCTCCTCCTCCCTCCTCCTCCTCCCTCCTCCTATCCTTCTATCAATTTCCTCCTCCCTCCTCCTATCCTTCTATATATATTCCCCCCCTTCCTTCTATCCTTCTATCTATTCCCTCCTCCCTTCTTCCATCTCCACTTCTCGCTCTCATTGCCACTCACGTCGACCATGTCAATCGTAACCACAATCACGCCAAAACCACATTGTTCTTGCATACACGTACAAAAATAAATGGTGGGTTGCGATGTATTATTATAATCTCATTTCAAATTACGCTGATTTACATTTCCAAGCCTTTTTTCAATTGTCATTATTATTAGCATATTACAACTATTTTTTCATTTAAATTTTATTTTTTAAACATTAAAATTTGTTTCATTTTTATTATAAACGGTTTAACATCTACCTTGGGCATTAAAAATTTTCCCAATTTACCCCCATTTCTTTAAACCCCCTTTTCTTTAAAAACCACAGAAAAAACAAAAGGGGGGGGAAAAGGGGGAAAAAAGGGGGGGGGGGGGGGAATGGGGGGGGAGGGGGGGGGGGAAGGGGAGGGGGGGGGTTTTTTGGGGGGGGAGGGGGGGGGGGGGGGGGGGGGGGGGGGGGGGGGGGGGGGGGGGGGGGGGGGGGGGGGAAAGGAGGAGGGGGGGGGAGAAAGGATCTCACCATTTTTCCCAAACCCACCCCCCACCACCCACCTCAGCTTTTTTCTTCTCTCTCTCTCCCCTCTCTCCCCTCTCTCCCCTCTCTCCCTCCCCTCTTCTCTCCCCTCTCCCCCTCTCTCTCTTTTCTCCTCTTCTCTTTCCTTTTTCCCCCTCTTTTCCTCTCTTTTTCCTCTTTTTTTCCCTCCCCTCTCTCTATTTTCCTCTCCCCCCTTCTCTCTCTCCCCTTCTCTCTCTCTCTCTCCCCTTCTCTCTCTCTCTTCTCTCTCCCCCTTCCCCCTTCCCCTCTCTCTCTCTCCCCCTCCTCTCTTTCTACCCCTCCCCTTTTCCTCTCTCGCCTTTTTCTCTCTCTCTCTCTCTCTTCCCCAAACTCTTTGAAGAAACACTGGCTTGGAGGGAAAGGGAAAGGAGAGCAAAAAAGAGGAGAGGAAAGGGAAAAGGGGAAGGGGGGAGGGGGGGGGAGGAAAAAGAGGAGAGGGGGGTGGGGGGAAAAGAAAGTGGGAAAAAGGGGGATAGGAAGTGGTTTTTTTTTTCTTACTCTGTTATTTCTAATTTTTACTCTGTACTCTAATTTTCTTACTCTTTTAATCTAATTATTTTTACTCTTTACTTAATTTTTTTCTCTTTTACTCTAATTTTTTTACTTTTACTCAAAATTTTCTTACTCTGTTCCCTTTTAAATTTTTCTTACTTTTTTACCCCTAATTTTCTTACTCGTTACTCTAATTTTTTTACTCTGTTACTTTAAATTTTCTTATTTCTGTTATTTAAATTTTTTTACTTTTTTTTCCCTTTAATTTTTTTACTGTTATCTTAATTTTTTTAACTCTGTTACTCTAATTGTCTTACTCTGTTACTCTAATTGTCTTACTCTGTTACTCTAATTTTCTTACTCTGTTACTCTAATTTTCTTACTCTTTTAAAACTCTAATTTTTCCCTTACTTTTGTTACTCAAATTTGGGTCTTACTCGTTACTCTACTTTTTTTACCCCTGTTACTCAAATTTTTCTTACTCGTTCTCAAATTTGTTTTAAACTCTGTTACTTAATTTTTTACTCTTTTACTCTAATTTCTTACTCTGGAACTCAAAATTTTCTTCCCTTTCCTCTAATTTTCTTACTTTTACCCCTAATTTTTTTACTTTTTCTCAAATTTTTTTTACTCTTTTTACTCTAATTTTCTTACTTTTTACTCAAATTTTTCCTTACTTGTTCTCAAAATTGGTCTTACTCTGTTACTCTAATTTTCTTACTCTGTTACTCTAATTTTCTTACTCTGTTACTCTAATTTTCTTACTCTGTTACTCTAATTTTCTTACTCTGTTACTCTAATTTTCTTACTCTGTTACTCTAATTTTCTTACTTTTTTATTTTCAAATTTTATTACTCTTTTAAACCCCAAATTTTTTCTTACTCTGTTACTCAAATTTTCTTACTCTGTTACTCTAATTTTCTTACTCTGTTACTTTAATTTTCTTACTCTGTTCCCCTTCGTAATTTTTTACTCTTTACTCTAATTGTTTTTACTTGTTATCAAATTTTCTTACCGTTTTTTAAATTGTCTTATCTTTTAAATCTAATTTTTTTACTCTTTTTACTAAATTTTTTTCTTACTCTGTTACTAAAATTTTCTTATTTGGGTTACTCTAATTTTCTTACTCTTTTTTACTCTAATTTTTTATCTATTCTTAAATTTTTTCTTACTCTGTTACTCTAATTTTCTTACTCTGTTACTCTAATTTTCTTACTCTGTTACTCTAATTTTCTTACTCTGTTACTCTAATTTTCTACTTCTTTTTACTCAAATTTTTCTTACTTTTTCCTCAAATTTTTTTAAACCCCTGTTACTCAAATTTTTTCCTTACTGTTACTCTAATTTTTTTTACTCTTTTACTCTAATTTTTTTTTACTCTTTTACTCTCAATTTTTTCCCCGGTTACTCTAATTTCTTACCCCCTGTTACTCTAATTTTCTTACTGTTACCCCAAAATTTTTTTAATTTCTTTTACCTCAATTTTTTTCACTCTTTTTACTCTAATTTTCCCTTACTTTTACTCTAATTTCTTCCTTTTTTTTACTCAAAATTTTTTCTTTACTCTGTTACTCTAATTTCTTACGTTACTCTAATTTTCTTACCCCTGTAACAATTTTCTTATTTCGGGTTACTCTAATTTTCTTACTCTGTTACTCTAATTTTCTTACTCTGTTACTCTAATTTTCTTACTCTGTTACTCTAATTTTCTTACTGTTACTCTAATTTTCTTACTCTGTTACTCTAATTTTCTTACTCTGTTACTCTAATTTTCTTACTGTTACTCTAATTTTCTTACTCTTTTTATTTCCAAATTTTTTCTTACTCTTTTTACTCAAATTTTCTTACCCTTTTACTCAAATTTTTCCCTTCCCTCTGTTCCCCTTAATTTTTTACTTTTGTTACTCTTTTTTTCAAACTCTGTTACTCTAATTTTCTTACTCTGTTACTCTAATTTTCTTACTCTATTACTCTAATTTTCTTACTCTGTTACTCTAATTTTCTTACTCTGTTACTCTAATTTTCTTACTCTGTTACTCTAATTTTTTACTTTTTCCTCTAATTTTTTACCTTTTAAACCCCAAATTTTTTCTTACTTGTTACCCCCTAATTGTTTTACTCGGGTTACTCAAATTTTTCTTACTCTTTTAAATTTAATTGCCCTTACTCAAATAAATTTAAATTTATTTCTAAACGAATAGATTGTCGTTTTTTTGTTGTATTGGCACATATATTTTCAGAAATAAATCATAAATATATTGGAAAGTAGATGATTGTGGTCAGATAAAGAGAAAAAAAAAAAAAGGGAGAAGAAAAGAAGAAAAAATTTTTCCTTTAACCTTCCCTCTTTCAGCCTTTCTCCCTCCCCCCTCCCCCCCCTCCCCCCCTCCCACCCCCCCTTCCTTCCCCCCCCTCCCTCCCTCCCCCCCCCCTTTTCCTTTCCCCTCCCACCTTCCCTCCCTTACATGAGGGCTGTCCCCAGGGATCCTTTTTTGGTATTTCTTACCTAGCCCATTTTCCCCCCCTTTCCTTTCCTCCCCCTCCCCTCCTCCTCGTATGGGCCTGTTTTTCTAAAATATCAAAAATTTGCAGAGACACCAAATTAGGCGGTAAAAGCATACACTAAAAGAAAACTGCAAATCATACAAAGTGATCCCCCCCCCCCAAAAAAAAACTTTTCAGTTTGGGATGTGATAAAGGGCTTTTAAAAAAATTCAATTCCGATAAAGAAAAAGTAACCCATAAGGCAATGTAACCTCAAATATAAACTACCCAAATGCAAAAAAATCTTTAAAACTGAAAGTACGCAGGAAAAGGTTTTATTTTTAAATAATAGAATGTCTAAAAAAACCAGTCCGCATTGCCTAGCTGCCAGAAAAAAGGAAAAATATGAGTTGGGCTTTTTTAAACGAAAACTTTTGAACAAAAAAACTCCGAAAGTAATGACAAAAATTATAAAACCGTCCTTGGTTGGCCACCCCCTTGGAATATGCCTTTTAAATTTTTGGGTTCGCCCGTTTTCTAAAAGACCCAACCCAAAATTTTGGGGAATCATGCAAAAAAAGAGCAACCAAAAAAATTTTCCATCTCGGGAAAATTCATCTTATGAAGGAACTGCGGAAACAAATATTTTTTCCTTTAAAAAAGATCGAAGAATCCGTGGGGATTTGATAAAAAAACCTTTTAAGACCCAAAAAGGATTTGATGTCATTAAAAAGGGGAACCCTATTCGGCTTTAAACTCAAGTGACAACAAGAAAAAAGGGTTTTAAAACAAAAAGGGTTTAAAACGTTCCATCACCGATTTTCCGTAAAAATTTTTCCCAATGTAATTAGTCGTTGATGGGAGGAACAAGTTACCAAAAAATTTTGTTGGAGCCAGCCCCAATAATACATTTAAAAACAAACTTGCCGCGCACTGTAAATTTCCCCGGGGGTATTGGGTATTAAATAGTGCGATTTCTTTATCTAGCCCCCCGGGATCGATATTTTTGTAGGGGGTAGGGGGTAGTTTATTATTTAATTTTTTCCATACCCATCTTTCTGAAACTACGAAAAACTTTGTTCCTATTTTTTGGGATAGGTTTATCTTTTTTCCCAACTGTTTTCTTACTTTGTAGTTGATAGTTGTAGTATGTTTTTCAGCAGATCCCTTTCGTCAGGGGCCCAAATAGGTCCCCTGGTGTCTGTTTTTCCAGGGTAAAAAACCCTCCTCCTCCTCCCCCTCCTCCTCCCCCTCCTCCTCCTTCAGATAATTTTTTTGGGGAGTAATGAAAATATACTTTATACACGCCCTTTGGTTTTGGGCCCGGCATTTAGAATATGCTTTTTCGCTCTGGTCCCCCTTTTTTTTCGAAAAAGATGAAGAAAAATTTTAGAAGCATTCAAAAAAGAGCGACCAAACTGATTCCATCCCCTGCAAAATTTCAACTTACGAAGATGGGCGGGCGGAAAAAATATTTTTTCCTTTTTTTCCCTTTTAAATAATTTTTTCCTTTAAAAGGGAAATCTTTGAATCCGGGGGGATTTGATAAAAAATTTTTAAGATCCTTTAAAAAAATTCGATTTCATCAATCACGAGAATCTTTTTCGAGTTTTCTCCTCACGTGACAAAAAGAAACAACGGTTTAAAACTAAATTTGGTCAGCGTCACACAGATCTCCGTGAAAATCATTTTAATGTCAATTGTCAATCGGTTAACAAATTTCCAACTAATGTTGTCTAATGGGCCCTCCCCTTTTTTAACCCCCTAGTTTGGAATTTCCCAACTATTTGAGCTCCTCGCTCCCCCTTTTAGTCCCCCCAAGCCCCGGGGGGCGGGCACACCCCACCCAGCTGTCTGGGTCAGGCTCGCTTGGGTACCCTTAGGGGCTTTTGGGGGTCGCCCTCCTCCGAAACCCCCCCTATCACTATCCTGCCACTTTTTTCATTTTTGGGTAGATTTCGATGCCCGAAACCCAAGAAAAATTCTGTTTGGCCTTTTTCTATCTAAGAACCAAAAGCGCCGCTGAGGGGCAACGGGGCCCTGAGTTAAGGAGGGGGCACCCGCCCCTCAGTGGCGGGGTCCCCTTTTGGGCCCCGTGCCTTACTGTTGTGTTGTTGGCCGCTCCCTTTGCCGGGCCGGGCCCCTTGTCTGGCCCCCGGGGACCGGGGCTGGGCCTTGCGGGGGTGTGGGGGATGCTTGGGGAAAGGCTCAGGGGGAGGCTTTTGGGCGGTTTCCCTTGGGTTTTCAAAAGAGACGGAAAGGCGCTTTTTACTTTGCCGCCGCTTTCCCTCGTGCGGCTACTTGTCTGGCCCAGGGGACGCGCGCCCGGGCCGTTCGGTGGGTGACATTTTCCTTGGGGAAATCTTGCCCGGACAGGACGAGTCTCAGGGAGGGGGTTTTGGGCTTGGTTTCGCCCCGGGGCGGGTTTTTCAGGGCAGGGGACCTCGGTTACGCGGTCTTTGGATTTGGGGGAAAAGGGGGGGTCTGCAGCTTTCTTTTAAAAAAATTCCCCCCGTGGCCCGGCTTCAAAGACCTGGGGGGAGTGGGGCTCCAGATGGCCACGCCTGCCCCAAACCTGTCCCTGTTTCCCCGGCCTCTGCTCCCCGGGGCCGGCCGCGCCTGCCGGAATGCATGTGCCCCCCGGCGGGAATAAAAATCACGGCAGTTCCCCAAACCCCCCGAAGGGGACGGGGCTGGCGCTCCCTTTCCCCTTTTACGCCCCCGCGCCACCTCACCCCGGGTCCACCTCTCCTCCCGGGCCTGCCGGGCCTGCCCGGCCCCCTTTCCCCAGCCCAGAACCCCCAAAGCCTAAACCCAAACCCCCGCCAACCCACCTACAGGGGGTTGGGGCATGACCACGGTTAAGGGGCCAACCCTCCCCCGTGGGGGGCTTTGGTGGTGCCGGAAAAGGGCCGGGTCTGCCCCCTCAGGCTCCTTAGGGAGAGCAGGCCCCGGTGGTGCAAAAGGAGATCTAAGGCACCCCATAAACCCTTCAGCCTTCCCCTTTAAAGCAGGGGCGGGTCCCCTTCATTTCTTTTCACAGTCGTCACCCCAAAAGGTTGCGGCTTTCCTTTGGGGGCCCCGGGGGGCCCGCCCCGTCGAAATTTCACTCTCCAAAGCCTCCTGGACCTGTCCCGTTTGCCGGGGCCCTTTCCCCTGGCCCCGCCCAAAAAGCCCAAAGGGCCCGCCCGCCCACCCACTACAGGGGGGTCCACAAGCGCGGGCCCCCTCCTCGTGGGGGGGGCTTCGGTGCGGCCGGTGTCATAAAGAGGCCATTGATGGCCATTTAATGTAACTTTTTTTTTTCCCGCGCCCTTTGGGCGCCTCCCCCCTCACTATCCCGTCCCGGGAAAATTTTTTTGGGCCAAAACGCGGAGTCTTCCGAGCTCATTTCTTTTTCAAAACCATTTCCCCGCTGGCCTTGTAGTGAGTGGATTTTGCCTTTTTTTCATCTGTTTGTTCTTCCTGCTTCTCATTTTTCCTGGGTTTCCCCTTTTTTCGCATGTAGCGGCAATTTTCCGTGGTGCAGGAGGGAAAAGTTTTTTCCCTTTTTATAGTGGTGGCGGGGAGGTCGGCGGGGAAAAAAAAAAAAAAAAAACCAAAAAAAAAAAAAAAGGAAAACCCCGCCCCCGCCTGCCGTCAGGATTTCCCCAAGGTCCTCCCAGGGCTGGCCCCCCAGGCACTCATGGTGGCAAAAACCAATGAGGGGGTTGGGGCTTCCTCTTCCCCCCTCGGAAAACCCACCCCGCGTTTTTGGGCCCCCCGCTGGTGGTTTTTCAGAGGGAAATCCAAACGAGTGAACACAGGGTTTTCTGTTGGGCCCGGGGTGTCCTCTTTACCTCTACACTGAAAACAAAACAGCAAGGGAAAATTTTTAAAAAAAAAATTTCCCCATTTTTAGCTTTAATTTAATAAAGGGTTTTCCCTCTTCTTGACCCGCCTTTCGTGTTTTGGGGTTGTATGGAGGGGGTACCTGGGGGTTTTTAAAAGGTTTGCCGTTGATTGGGTGAGAGGGGTTAAAAGGTTGGGGTTGAAATTGGGTTAGGGAGGTTTTCTTCGCTACCCTTTTTTTCAATGGCGTGATAAGGCATTTACCCAAACACCTCGGATCAGACTTCTTCTTCCCCTTCTTTTATACTTGGCTGGGGAGTGAGGGGTTTTTTCCCAATTTTTCCCTTTAAAATTGGGTTTTAATTCCCTTTTTTTATCCAAAATTCCCCCTCAAACGATCTAAAATGCATCCATTCCTCCTTTCGCTTCTCTATTTCCACCATTTATGATCACCCTTCCTATTTTTTTGCATTATAACCTCTCATCTTCCTTTTTTTTTGCCTCTTTTTTAAAAGAATAAGGAAAAGGGTTTGGGGAGGGGAGAGAGAAAGAGAGAGGTTTCCTCCTCCCCTCCTCACCCTCCTCCTCCTCCTCCTCCTCCTGGGGCCTAAAAACCAAAAACTACATTTGACCTCATAAAAACACACAATAGCCCCGAGTTAACGGTTTCCATACTACCCCTCGGGCCCGTGACGGGTGTGGTCGTAAGGGGCCTGACCTTTTGTGACCCCATCGGGAAATTTTAAGGTACCCGGGGGCACTGCTCAAAGGGGGCATTGAAAATTTTACGGCGTCCTAATGGAAAATAAAACAACCGCAGTGGGTTGAAAAAGGGGCCGGGGCCCTGGAAATTTACTGCTTTCCCCCAAGGGAAAACGCCAGGCGGCTGCCCTCCTTCCCCCTTTAAAACCTTTCCCCACTGTTTTCCCACCATTACAAAAAAAACCCCATAACATGACCAAACTATCAAAACACTAAAAATACCCCCCCAAATTAGTAGTAGTTAGCCATAGATTACCGCTTTTTAACTTTCCTCACAAAAATTTCCAAAGCAGTTTTTCTATAAAAGGGATGATATCCCTTCTTTTTTCCCGGGCCCGCTTGGTGGGGGGATGGGTTTGGGTTGGGGGGGAGCCTTCTAATTTTTTATCCTTTTTCTCTTTTTTATTGTTTTTGTAGTGTAGTTAAAACAAAAACCTTGTAAGGGCCTATCGGTTGTTGCTGTTTTTGTTTCCTTTTTAATCCTTTTTTAATCCCCACCCCCTCCTCCTCCTCCTCCCCCTCCTCCTCCCCTC
>JACEEZ010012330.1:197500-200000 GCA_016584305.1 Chionoecetes opilio | reverse complement strand
CAAAGGAATACAAAGGAAACACAAACAGCAACAGACCGATAGGTCCTTACAAGGCTGTTTGCTTTAACTACACTACACTAACTAGATAATAAGAGAGAAAGGATAGGAAGTAGAAGGCTCCTCCCCACCCACCCATCCCTCCAGCCGAAGCTGGCCGGAAAAGAAGTGATACCATGCAATATAGAAAAACTGCATGGAATTTGTGAGGAAAGTTGAAAGGTGTAATCTATGGCTAACTACTACTAGTTTGTGGGGGTAGGTTTAGTGCTTGATAGATAGGTCATGTTATGTGTGTTTTGTAATGGTGTGAACACAGTGTGGAGGTTCAAGGGTGGTGCGGCAGCCTTGCCTGCGCTTTCTTGGGAGGCAGCAGTCAATCGGGCCCCCCAGCTCCGTTCAATCCACTGCGGATTGTGTACTTTCCATGTAGGACGCCGTACACTTCAATGCCCCCTGCAGCAGTGACCCCTGGTACCTTAAATCCCGATGGTGGTCACTAACTGTCAGGACCCTAACTGATCCACAGCCCGTCACAGGTCGAGAGTAGTAGTGGTAACCGTTAACTCGGGGCTATCTGTGTGTGAGGAGGAGGAGGAGGAGGAGGAGGAGGAGGAGGATAGGGAAATAGAAGGAAAAAGAAGAGGAGGAGGAGGAGGAAGAAGTAGAAAATTCTAATATATAAAAAAATGATGATTAAAATAAGAGAAAGAAAAAATCGAAACAGAATGAAGAACAAAAAAAAAAAAAAGAACATTGAAGGATAGAAAAATAAATCAAATGAAGAGAGAGAGAGAGAGAGAGAGAGAGAGAGAGAGAAGAGAGAATGACGCACCTGTCTAATGATTGTGATTGATGGAGCAAAATTTTACCTCCAGAGAAAGGAAGGAAGGAAGGAAGGGAGAGGAGGGAAAGGAAGGAGGGAAGGGAGAGGAGGGAGTGAGAGAAAGAAGGAAGGAAGGAAGGGAGAGGAGGGAAAGGAAGGAGGGAAGGGAGAGGAGGGAGTGAGGGAAAGAAGGAGGGAGGGAAGGGAGGGAAGGGAAGGAGGGAGTGAAGGAGTGAGAGGAAGGGAAGGAGGAAGAAATTATGATGAAGGAATAAAAGTTAATGAATGAGAGTACAGAGAGAGAGAGAGAGAGAGAGAGAGAGAGAGAAAAGAGAGAAAAGAGAGAGAGAGAGAGAGAGAGAGAGAGGATGGATGATCTATAACTAATCATTTCTCCTCCCTTACTACTCTCTCTCTCTCTCTCTATCTCTCTCTCTCTCTCTCTCTCTCTCTCTCTCGTCCTCTCTCTCCTCTTCTCTCTCTCTGCTCTCTTCTACCCTCTTCCCTTTCTTCGCCATCTCTTCTGCTTCTTCTTCTTCTTCTCTTCTTCTTCTTCTTCTTCTTCCTCTTCTTCTTCTTCTTCTTGTCCTTCCTTCTCTGTAGGTTTGTAGGTGGGGTTGGGAGGAACCTTAACCTCTATTACCCTTTCTCTCTCAGTTTAGGTACTGTTTACTTATCATAAATAGCTTGGTATTATTATTATTATTATTATTATTATTATTATTATTATTATTATTATTATTATTATTATTATTATTATTATATTATTGCTGTTTGCTCTTCATTTGCGTTATCCTTCCTCCTCCTCCTCCTCCGCCTCCTCCTCCTCCTCCTCCTCCTCCGCCTCCTCCTCCTTTTTTTCCTCGCTCCTCCTCCCTTCTTCTTCCTCCTCCTCCTCCTCTTCTTCCTCCTCTTTTTTTCTCCTGCAGCTTCAGTAGTGACTAAAAAGCGTACACACACACACACACACACACCGGAAAACGCTACGCTACTTACAGATTGAATGGCGCACCAAGAACCCTTCCGGATATCCTCCTCCTCCTCTTCGTCCTCCTCCTGCCTCCTCCTCTCCTCCTCCTCCTCCTCCTCCTCCTCCTCCTCCTCCTGCCTCCTCCTCTTCTTCCTCCTCCAGTTTTCATATTTTTTCCCTTCCTGTCTCCCCTCTCCTATTTTCCCGTTTCTCTTTTTCTTCCTTCCTCTTCTTCCTTTTTCTTCCTTCCTCTTCTTCCTTTTTCTTCCTTCCTCTTCTTCCTTTTTTTCCTCCTTCTCTCTTTCTTCCTTTTTCTTCCTTCCTCTTCTCCTTTTCTTCTCTCCTCTTCTTCCTTTTTCTTCCTTCCTCTTCTTCCTTTTTCTTCCTTCCTCTTCTTCCTTTTTCTTCCTTCCTCTTCTTCCTTTTTCTTCCTTCCTCTTCTTCCTTTTTCTTCCTTCCTCTTCTTCCTTTTTCTTCCTTCCTCTTCTTCCTTTTTCTTCCTTCCTCTTCTTCCTTTTTCTTCTCTCCTCTTCTTCCTTTTTCTTCCTTCCTCTTCTTCCTTTTTCTTCCTTCCTCTTCTTATTTTTCTTCCTTTCCTCTTCTTCCTTTTTCCCTTTCTTCCTCTTCTTCCCTTTTTCCTCCTTCCTCTCTTCCTTTTTTCGTCCTTCCTCTTCTTTTTCTTTTCTTTCTCTTCCCCTCTTCTTCCT
>JACEEZ010012330.1:187500-192500 GCA_016584305.1 Chionoecetes opilio | reverse complement strand
ACTTCACTTATACACTTCACTACATATACACTTACTTATACACTTCACTACATATAACTTCACTTAATTACACTTCACTTATACACTTCATACATATAGGCAACTTCACTATACACCTTCACTACATATACACTTCACTTATACACTTCCCTTATACACTTCACTACATATACACTTCACTTATACACTTCACTTATACACTTCACTACATATACACTTCACTTATACACTCCCTTATACACTTCACTACATATACACTTCACTTATACACTTCACTTATACACTTCACTACATATACACTTCACACATTATACACTGCACTACTAGTACACTATCACTTATACGCCCACACTTCCACTTATAACACTCCCTACATATACACTTCACTTATACACTTCACTACATATACACTTCACTTATACACTTCACTACATATACACTTCACTTATACACTTCACTACATATACACTTCACTTATACACTTCACTACATATACACTTCACTTATACACTTCACTACATATACACTTCACTACATATACACTTCCCTTATACACTTCACTACATAACACTCACTACATATACTCCCTCTCTCTCTCTCTCTCGTCGTCTCTCTCTCTCTTCTCTCTCTCGGTCTCATCTCTCTCTCTCTCTTTCCTGTCTATCTGTTTTGTATCTTTCCTCGCTCTCTCTCTCCTCTCGTCTCTCTCTCTCTCTCTTCTCTCTCTCTGCTCTCAATCATCTCTCTCTCTCCTCTTCTCCTCGTTCTCCTCTCTCTCTCTCTCTCCTCTCTCGCTCCCTCTCTCTTCTCTCTCTCTCTCTCTCTCTCTTAGCAGTGTTTGATAGAGAAAAAAAAACGAGTTAAAGAGGAAGAGAGCGAGAGGAGAGAGAGAGAGAGAGAGAGACAGAAAGAAAAGCGAGAGAGAGAGAGAGAGAGAGAGAGAGAGAGAGAAGAGAAGAGAGAGAGAGAGGAGAGAGAGGAGAGAGAGAAGAGGAGAGAGAGAGAGAGAAACACACGTCAACCTGCCTTTAAAGAAATAGCTTTCATGGACATAAACTCAAACAAATGAGTGTCGTTAAAAATAGCAGTAATTTGAGAGTTGTTATGTCTTAGAGGGAAATTGGGACGGGTTGGAGATGGTATGGGGGGGGTGGGGAGGGTTGGATGGGTGGTGGGAAGACGTTGGGGTGGTGGGGAAAGGGTTGGTTGTGGTGGTGAAGAGTTGGGGGTGGGGGTGTGGGAAGCTATGGGTATGTTGGTTCATGGGTTATAGAAGGGGTGGAGGGAGGGGAGGGAGGTGGGGGTATCCGTTTTATGGAATGTAATGTTGGGGGTGATATGATGGTGGGAGGGGGGGAAGGGGGTGATGGTGGGTGAGGGGGTTGGGGGTGATGTGGGGGAGGGGGGTTGGGGGTGACGGGGGGGGGGGAGGGGGGTTGGGGGTGACGGGGGGGGGAAGGGGGGTTTGGTGGACACTGGGGGAGGGGGGTTGTGGTGACGGGGGGGGGGAGGGGGGTTAATGTATACTTTTCTAATACCCGACCCGTTTTATAAATTAATATAATTATATGTTTTTTCTAAATTACAGTAAGAGAGAAAGAAAGAGAGAGAGAGAGAGAGAGAGAGAGAGAGAGAGAGAGAGAGAGAGAGAGAGAGAGAGAGAGAAGTTGTTTAAAAGTCATAGGAGAGGGAGGGAAGGAAGGAAGGAAGGAGAGGAAGAATGGATGAAAGGAAGGGGAGAGAAGAGAGAAAGAAGAAAGAAGAAGGAGGGGCCCGTTTAGAGAGAGAGAGAGAGAGAGAGAGGAGAGAGAGAGAGAGGAGAGGAGAGAGAGAGAGAGAGAGAGAGAGAGAGAGAGAGATAGAACGTACTAGTTTTTGCTGTATGTTTTTCTCTTTTGTTCTTTCTCTTTCTTATTTTCCTGAAAGTATTTTTATTCAGGGAGCTTTTTTTTCTTTCCCGGTCCCTTTTCAGTTCATCACCTTCCTGTTATTTCCTGGTGTGTGTGTTTTGTGTGTGTGTGTGTGTGTGTGTGTGTGTGTGTGTGTGTTGTTGTGGTGTCCATAGTCCTTAACGCTTTCACTTTCATACACAACACTAACAACACACACACACAACAACACAACACACACACAATTTCGGATATTTAAACCTCAAAAAAACTCAAAAGCTGAAAATGCAAAGTACGATTGATGACCTCTCGAGACTCTCTCTCTCTCTCTCGTCTTCTCTCTTCTCTCTCTCTCTCTCTCTCTCTCTCGGTCGGTCTCTCTCACTTATCTCATCTCTCTCTCCCCTCCTCTCTCCTCTCTCTCATTCTCTCGCTCTCGATCCATCTCTCTCTCTCTCTCTCTCTCTTCGATCCTCTCTCCTCTCTCCTTCTCGATGATGTGATTAAATAGTGAAAGAAATTGACCCGAGGGAAGTAGTTTGAGAGAGATAGAGAGGAGAGAGAGAGAGAGGAGAGAGAGAGCGAGAGAGAGAGAGAGAGAAGAGAGAGAGCGAGAGAGAGAGAGAGAGGAGTAGAGAGAGAAGAGAGAGATTTATTATTATTATTATTAGTTTATTGACAAAAGTGTTTACACAAACATAGTACCGTATGACTGTCTAATTCCTCATATTTGTCCAATTTATACTCTTACATATTTCATATTACCTAAAACAAACAAACAAAACAAGATCTACTAGGGTGACACATCCCTTACGTATATAATTTCAATAATCATATATATAACTGCACACTCATAGCCTATTTATCCTTGTACCATAAATTATCACATTTACTGGAGAAGTCGTAGCATGACATAGTTGCTTCTACATTGGCTGGAGAGTGGCCACTGCAACAACCACACTGGGACTCATCCTCCCGCAACTAGGACATGCAATTTTCTACCCATGAACACAGCCGTAGTTCCTTTGGTTTCCATTTCGTATTTCTCCTGCCCTGTTTCTATTCTAAGATTATTGGACAAAAAAAAATCGTACGATATCCTCGTAAATGCTTGCTTTTATAATCCGGGAATAAAATTAAATCCCTATTTACATACACTGAATGTACAGAGCGTCGGCGTTTGATTTGTGTTCTGTATGTGACATATTTTGGAGGCAGTCTGGGTTTTCTCGGAATCCGTCTAGCCAACCCTGTCACGTGAGTTTACAATACTTTCATACCTTAAGTGCCTGTGTCAAGAATCTTGTATCCCGAGTATTTTGCCGCTACACAACCTGAACCTAAATGATAGGGTTCCCCTTCATCTGGTGCCTCAACCGTGACTCCGAAAATTTTCGCCTCCTCCTAGCAATTACATCTTTGTGCTGGTTTGTATGCCTGATTCATCATACAGAGATCCGGACTGGTATAATTTTTCCTGACTCCTACACCAAACACTTTACGGCCGTTGTATTGTGCAATGTTCCTGTCTTCGGAAACGTTACAGCCAGGTTTTCTGAACTGTACAAAAGAGATGGATGTCATTGCAGCATCGAACACCTTGCGCTTATAAATGTCTGAGCATATTAGAATTCGCAGCACAAATATATCAAATTTATTGAGCTTGCTTCTCCTACTCCGACTTTTCGTGAAGAACCTAACGCCGAATTTATTTTTGCATAATCGCTAACCAACTCCCACTAAATCAGGTATTTCGAAGCGTACTCAATCTTAATGCATATGCATTATCAACGGATTCTGTCTTCAGCCGTGCCGCGCAATAACCATGAGACCTTGTTTTCTTTTCATTTAACACCATTCCATATTCACGACAATAATCCAGTACTACACTCAGTTTTCTCAAACACGAATCCCTTGACGTGGCCAGTATTATCCATATCATCCATAAGCATCCATAAGAGAGAGAGAGAGAGAGAGAGAGAGAGAGAGAGAGAGAGAGAGAGAGAGAGAGAGAGAGAGAGAGAGAGAGAGAGAGAGAGATTGTACACAGATTGATTAGTGTTCTTTGGTCGAGAGAGAGAGAGAGAGTCAGTTGGTTAGAGATAGTGTTACAGCACCGTCTACTCTCTCTCTCTCTCTCTCTCTCTCTCTCTCTCTCTCTCTCTCTCTCTCTCTCTCTCTCTCTCTCTCTCTCCTCAAGAAACAACCTCTAATATACGGGAGGTACAGGAGATCGAACCCGGGGCCTCTCACATGCAAGTCGAAAGCTCAACCACTAAGGCGGCGTTACACTAGCACTTTTCCGTCTATTTTTTTCAGCAACTTTCTAAAAACTAAAAAAAAATTGACTGCAAGCCGTCACACGTTCGTTCGCCTGCACTACCAGGCAGCTGTTCCTGCCACTGTAAACAAACATGGCTCCGACGCCAGGGCAGGCTATCGCTGGTATACACTTAATTATGTGTATTATCAATCGTAGACGCGCCAAACAAGTTAAAATACATACACATATACATAAAAACAGTAATAGATGAGCGGGCATCAGCCCGCCGCTGGGGCCGCAGCAACAGTCAGGTCACAGGTGGGCGGGGCGTGAGGTCACTCCCGCTCCTTATTTATAAGAAATTCTTCTGAACTACGTGTCCACAGCATTTCGTCTATAATTACAAGTTGAAGTCTTGAAGAGTGAGAAACGAGTTTTGAGTGTGTCTTGAAAAATATACACAACAATCGAGTCATGCGAGAGCCTGTTGCCTGTTTTATAAAACCGGCTTTTAAATGTATCTACATGTGCAATAGACACTTTAATATTTTTCATACTTTCAAATGTATTGAATTATAATTTGCAAAAAAACCCTGATTTATATCGAATATCTTTTAAGTAATCACTATGGATTTTGATTTGATTATGAAAGTTGTCTTCAACTTTCCATATGAAGACGATCATGATCGTTTGACTGGGTCAGACGGAAAAACTAGACAGAACGAGAAAAAACCAACGGAAATCGTAAAAATAGACGGAAAAAGTGCTAGTGTGACGCCGCCTTTAGCCACACCTTTAGAAAATGTTGGAGATGATCAAATATATATATGTAGAAAAATTAATGAATA
>JACEEZ010012330.1:180000-182500 GCA_016584305.1 Chionoecetes opilio | reverse complement strand
ACCTGATACTATGGTTAACTATAATAAAATACAGCTGAAATTTAGAAGAATTGTAGTATTCCTTTCTCCTGGCATCAAATATCAGGCAGTAAGCAGCAAGGGGGCAGGATTTTTCACCTCGTTAATATAAAAAAACCAGAATATAAGTCAGAGGAGTTCTTACTGTTTGAAAATGGAGATTTGCAGAATGTGTGAAATATAATACGTGTATATAATATGATAATTTGATATGAAATATAAAGAATAGAATTTGTGAATATAATACAAAATGAAAGAATATAATATTAAAAGAGAATATAATATGTGTATAATATAATACGTGTAGGCTACGTATATATAGCAATGTTGTTTAATCATCTTTATCATCAATACTTAAGTCAGAAGAGGCTTACGATTTGTGTATTTATAATGGACAGAGAACGAAACAAGACTTTCATTTTCGTACTGTTAATAATTTGCAAGCACATCTCCACTGATCGGCGCATCAAACACTATTGCGAGATTCTCTTTAAAGTTATTATCTAGAAAGCTCTTGTGTTTTGTTCTGCATGAGCTCTAATATATTCTGGAGATCTTAAAGTACTATATTTTTCTCATTTTAAGTGTGTAATATACTAAATGTACTACAAGGTTTTATTGTGAACGAACTCTAGTGGGTTTATAATTATAATAATAATAATAATTTTGCTTACACCCGAAGGCATACAGTCAAAACAAACATGTCACTTCACACGTCCGGCAAGTCTTAGGTTTGGAAAAAAGTCCATTGCGTCAATATTCCTAGAATCGGATTACTAGAATTAAGGAGTTTTAAATCTAAACACTATGCAAGGAAACATTTCAAGATGGCTGTATGATTTAACCCCTTCACGCCCAGATCTTTCCTTTGCTATATAAAATCGTCTCTTATAAGCCATAAAATTACGAAAAGTAACTAAATACACCAAATGAGTTAGTGGACAAGGATACTAAACAGGTAAATATCTATAAAACATTGCTTATATTAATTAAAATCGTCTAATGATGCCCAAATAACAATGGAAATTACGTTGTGGGCCTCAAGGGGTTAAACAATGGCTCACGTAACAGTCTTTATGTTTACAGGGACTACCACGTGTAGGTCTCGCGGCCTCTTGTAGCTTCCTTATTCTCTTATGTTTATGTCTTAACCATTATAGTGTTACGTGTTTGCCTTGCTAGTGACTCATGCCTTTGTAACACACCATGATTCACGTAAAGACTCACATAAAAAAAAATTACATAACAAACAAACAAAAAGTTACTGTTAAGACTGCACAAAACAACGTGTATCGTGTATAACTTAAAAAAAAAAAAAAAGTTTATGTGAAGACAGCACACAAAGCCACGGGTGTATTATGACCTCAGGCAACAAGGTCACACGCAGGAGGCACCGTGGACGTTGTAAGGTCACGAATATTTAGTTTTTTAACCTGTTTTTTTTTATGATGCGTGTACCTAATAGAGCGACTGTGTCTTTGTAAAGGTATGCGCATGAAATAAAGTACTGATATCTCTCTCTCTCTCTCTCTCTCTCTCTCTCTCTCTCTCTCTCTCTCTCTCTCTCTCTCTCTCTCTCCTACACAGGCGTGGTAGCAGACATACACGGTAGGGCGGGTGGTGGCGGGGGCTGCGGCGCGATACAGCCCCGCGCCGTGGAACAAGTGGTGGCAGCGGCTTGGGCACTGGACACCATCAACACCCAGTCCCAGCATGACTACACCATTGGTGAGTGTGTGTGTGTGTGTGTGTGTGTGTGTGTGTGTGTGAAATAGTCAGTGATAAGTTAAATAATCAAGGGAAGAGTTGATAAGATTGTTAACTAAGGAGACGAAGTTGAAGAGGACCTATGAAGCGATACTAAGCGTCAAAGGTCACAAGAAGAAGAAGTGTGTTTGTTAGTATCCGTGTCCTACATTTCCTAGGTACCCCAAAACAATGTGACACCCATGCCCTTCGGAATACCATGGCCACCCTTTGCATTAACCTTCCGCCGTGCATTCCGGTGGCGCGTGCCTAAAAAAAAAAGTCCCTCCACCGCTCTATCCTGGTTATTACACACTCAGAAATAAGGGGTATATTAAGGGTAGAATTGTTACATCGCACCATCACTACCCTTTTTAAACCCTATGTCCAGGCTGGAGGGTAGATGCTGCCGATTATACCCTTCATCTACCCTTTATCTACCCTTTTTAGACGTGAGGGATGAGAAAGGGTATATTTGGGGTTGGAAAAGGGTATATTTGGGGTTGGAAAAGGGTATATTTGTAAGGTAGAAAAAGGGTAGCAGTATTTCATCACTACAAACACCCTTTTTCTACCCTTTTCCTGCCCTTCTTTTCTAAGAGTGTAGAGGCGTTCACCCGCACAGACATCTTGCTTCGTGTCCAGGATCTGTATATAAATCTAGTCTGCATTCAGCCATTCACCTCATGCTGCCTGTCTGTCTGGATATGCTGACTTACCTTCCCCCGCACAGACG
>JACEEZ010012330.1:157500-175000 GCA_016584305.1 Chionoecetes opilio | reverse complement strand
TCTGAATATACAAAAGCTTGCTTCATCACTCTGTACATTTTCATAACTATACTCGCCGCACGTTAAGTTGGCGAAAATGGGGCCCCTTCACTCCCCCCTTCCGAACGCACGGGACTTGCTGAGGTGTTGGGTGTTGGGTGAGAATGTCTTACTCCAAGTTCCGCCCTAAAGCCCCAACACCCAACACCTCAGCCAATCCCGTGCGTTCGGAAGGAGGAGTGAAGGGCCAATTTTCACCAACTTAACGTGCGGCGCTTATAGTGCTATAAGTAATATATCTGTATACACCTATTTCAAGTGGTGGTTGTGTGGTGGTGTTGCAGGTTCTTGGAATGCCCGCGTCGCCGTGTGTGGGGAAGGAGGCACTGATGCGTGTGGTTGAGGGCTCCTCCACCACCACCGCCACCGTCAAGGCCATGTCCTCCCTGGCCGCCGCCTTCCGTCTGGTGCAGATAGAGAAGTGCTCCCAGGGCGTCCGCTGTCTGGAGGCGCTGCGGGAAGACCTCCACCAGGGTAACACAGGGGGAACTCTGGGTGGTTTTTTTTTTTTTCTTTTTTTTTACATCACAAAGTACGGGGAATGTTTTTTTTTTTTTTTTTTTTTACATCACAAAGGACGGAGCTTGGTTTTTTTTTAATCGCAAGGACGGGGAACCTGGTTTTTTTTTTTTTTTTTTTTTGCTATTATTTAGAACATAACTATCTGGATTCAAGTATTTTTAACTTTCTACTGTTTTTATAGGTCTAAATTAGTTTAATGGTTTGATTAGGTTATTTTTTTATGCTTTTACAAATGGAGTGGTATTTTCCCGTCAAAACGTCTAGAAAGTTTATTTTTAGAAATTTGTCATCACTTTTTCGAATTGAAAAAAACATACTTTTTTTGAGGTTTGCACAGGAAAATACGATCTCCGTTAGAAGAAGCATCACGTATTAAAAAAGAACGAAAAAGAAAAAAAAGTCTAACATGTCTGAAAATCTTGCAACAGTCATAAAGTAAATATTGACCTTATTTTACATCACAAAGGACTGGCCAAGGACCAAAAAAAAAGAAGCAACAAAAAGCCCGCTTAATTGCCAGTCCCTATAAAGAGGACAATATAAGAGAAATTAAAAAGGGGGGTGGGCCAATATAGTTCAGGAGGTGTCTTGTTGCTCCTCTCTTGAAAACAATGAAGTCGTAGGAAAGTGGAAAAATAGAAACAGAAAGAGAGTTCCAGAGTTTACCAGAATTTGTAGCTAACCACCAGGGATGCCACTCCTCGGGATTTGGGCCATGGCCTTGGGATATTTTCGTCTATCGTGGGATTTTTGGGGGAATTATTCAAGTATTTCTCCAGTAGTTTATCTCAAGGTAGGCATGTGTACCGTATTTAGGGTTCATTTTCATTTATGCTTTTTTAAAGATCTTGGGATATTTTGGGGCAGTCTTGGGATATCTGAAAATTTAGAGTGGCATCCCTGCTTACCAGTACTTGTATAATCTTGCACTGGACAGCCCGTCAGGGTGGCAAGGTTGGTAGAGACGTGAGTTCCCAATGTGCAGCGTCCCTGTGCATTCGGTCAGCGGTTCGAGTCCGCCTAGTTCATGCTGACGTGGCGGCGCTTTGTATAGTCAATAACCTTGTAGTTGGTACTTGCAAAGTGTCTAGATAGGATGAAAATCTTATCTTATCTTGCACTGGACAGTTGGATAGTGAAGCAAGGCCAGGCCAGTGACTAGGGGTGTGTTTCAGACGTGCTGAAGGCGTTGCTGAAGCTGTCCTTCCTGGTGGGCGAGGGCGCTGACAGGATCCGCTACACGGCTGACGGGCGCCTCGTCAACTCCTTCACCATCGCGCACGTCACCCCGCAGGCCGTGCACCAGGTGGGTGGCCTGCACGGGGGAGGGGGCTCTTAGGGATGTGGCTCTTTACTCTCTACTGCTCTTTTCTCTTACTGCTCTTTCCTCTTTACTTACTGCTCTTTACTCTTTACTGCTCTTTCTTTATTTACTGCTCTTTACTGCTCTTTCTTTATTTACTGCTCTTTACTGCTCTTTACTCTTTACTGCTCTTTCTTTATTTACTGCTCTTTACTCTTTACTGCTCTTTCTTTATTTACTGCTCTTTACTCTTTACTGCTCTTTACTCTCTACTGCTCTTTACTCTCTACTGCTCTTTACTCTCTACTGCTCTTTACTCTCTACTGCTCTTTACTCTTTACTGCTCTTTACTCTCTACTGCTCTTTACTCTCTACTGCTCTTTACTCTCTACTGCTCTTTACTCTCTACTGCTCTTTACTCTCTACTGCTCTTTACTCTTTACTGCTCTTTCTTTATTTACTGCTCTTTACTCTTTACTGCTCTTTACTCTCTACTGCTCTTTACTCTCTACTGCTCTTTACTCTCTACTGCTCTTTACTCTCTACTGCTCTTTACTCTTTACTGCTCTTTACTCTTTACTGCTCTTTACTCTCTACTGCTCTTTACTCTCTACTGCTCTTTACTCTCTACTGCTCTTTACTCTTTACTGCTCTTTACTCTCTACTGCTCTTTACTCTTTACTGCTCTTTACTCTCTACTGCTCTTTACTCTTTACTGCTCTTTACTCTCTACTGCTCTTTACTCTTTACTGCTCTTTACTCTTTACTGCTCTTTACTCTCTACTGCTCTTTACTCTTTACTGCTCTTTACTCTCTACTGCTCTTTACTCTTTACTGCTCTTTACTTTATTGTTAAGGCGCTGAGGGAGAGATAATAAGTCACTCATGTAGTTAGGGCGCCAAGAAATACATTGGTGGATCAATAAGATAATTTTCTATCACCACCATGAGTACGTGCCACTGATGATGTAGGAAAAAGAACCCCGTGCTGAAGAATATATAAACCATTACTAAGTCTATTTCCAGGAGCCATTTCTAAATTTTAATGTTATACAATAGTAGCTAAATAAGGTAGAAAACAAGATTGCAAGAGACATTAGGCCTACCTCACGTGACACTGTACTAAGCTGTGGTGGTTGTACATTCACGTGGCACTGTACTAAGCTGTGGTGGTTGTACATTCACGTGGCACTGTACTAAGCTGTGGTGGTTGTACATTCACGTGGCACTGTACTAAGCTGTGGTGGTTGTACATTCACGTGGCACTGTACTAAGCTGTGGTGGTTGTACATTCACGTGGCACTGTACTAAGCTGTGGTGGTTGTACATTCACGTGGCACTGTACTAAGCTGTGGTGGTTGTACAGTCACGTGGCACTGTACTAAGCTGTGGTGGTTGTACATTCACGTGGCACTGTACTAAGCTGTGGTGGTTGTACAGTCACGTGGCACTGTACTAAGCTGTGGTGGTTGTACATTCACGTGGCACTGTGCTAAGCTGTGGTGGTTGTACAGTCACGTGGCACTGTACTAAGCTGTGGTGGTTGTACATTCACGTGGCACTGTGCTAAGCTGTGGTGGTTGTACAGTCACGTGGCACTGTACTAAGCTGTGGTGGTTGTACAGTCACGTGGCACTGTACTAAGCTGTGGTGGTTGTACATTCACGTGGCACTGTACTAAGCTGTGGTGGTTGTACAGTCACGTGGCACTGTACTAAGCTGTGGTGGTTGTACATTCACGTGGCACTGTACTAAGCTGTGGTGGTTGTACAGTCACGTGGCACTGTACTAAGCTGTGGTGGTTGTACAGTCACGTGGCGCTGTACTAAGCTGTGGTGGCTGTACATTCACGTGGCGCTGTACTAAGCTGTGGTGGTTGTACATTCACGTGGCACTGTACTAAGCTGTGGTGGTTGTTCATTCACGTGGCACTGTACTAAGCTGTGGTGGTTGTACATTCACGTGGCACTGTACTAAGCTGTGGTGGTTGTAGAGTCACGTGGCACTGTACTAAGCTGTGGTGGTTGTACATTCACGTGGCACTGTACTAAGCTGTGGTGGTTGTACAGTCACGTGGCACTGTACTAAGCTGTGGTGGTTGTACAATCACGTGGCACTGTACTAAGCTGTGGTGGTTGTACAGTCACGTGGCACTGTACTAAGCTGTGGTGGTTGTACAGTCACGTGGCACTGTACTAAGCTGTGGTGGTTGTACAGTCACGTGGCACTGTACTAAGCTGTGGTGGTTGTACAGTCACGTGGCACTGTACTAAGCTGTGGTGGTTGTACATTCACGTGGCACTGTACTAAGCTGTGGTGGTTGTACAGTCACGTGGCACTGTACTAAGCTGTGGTGGTTGTACATTCACGTGGCACTGTACTAAGCTGTGGTGGTTGTACAGTCACGTGGCACTGTACTAAGCTGTGGTGGTTGTACATTCACGTGGCACTGTACTAAGCTGTGGTGGTTGTACAGTCACGTGGCACTGTACTAAGCTGTGGTGGTTGTACAGTCACGTGGCGCTGTACTAAGCTGTGGTGGTTGTACATTCACGTGGCGCTGTACTAAGCTGTGGTGGTTGTACAGTCACGTGGCACTGTACTAAGCTGTGGTGGTTGTACAGTCACGTGGCACTGTACTAAGCTGTGGTGGTTGTACATTCACGTGGCGCTGTACTAAGCTGTGGTGGTTGTACAGTCACGTGGCACTGTACTAAGCTGTGGTGGTTGTACAGTCACGTGGCACTGTACTAAGCTGTGGTGGTTGTACATTCACGTGGCACTGTACTAAGCTGTGGTGGTTGTACATTCACGTGGCGCTGTACTAAGCTGTGGTGGTTGTACAGTCACGTGGCACTGTACTAAGCTGTGGTGGTTGTACATTCACGTGGCGCTGTACTAAGCTGTGGTGGTTGTACAGTCACGTGGCACTGTACTAAGCTGTGGTGGTTGTACAGTCACGTGGCACTGTACTAAGCTGTGGTGGTTGTACAGTCACGTGGCACTGTACTAAGCTGTGGTGGTTGTACATTTTTCAGCTTGTGTAATCTTTGATGATGAAATATAGTAAATTACACACTGGAAGAATGACAGATGTGTGTGTGAGAGAAGTGTGGGTGCTTCCTTCACTTACATGTGGGATGATAACTTAATTGTACTGCCTAAATATATTTTCTTTATAAGGCCAATCTTAACTCAAGAAAGTGTGTTATCATATTGGATAATAATTTACTGTATTTCTTGTACAGGAACTACCACGTGTAGGTTTCGCGGCCTCTTGTAGCTTCCTTATTTTCTTCTGTTCTTCTGTTCTTCTATTCTTCTATTCTTCTGTTTGTATGTTCTTCTATTTTTCTGTTCTTCTATTCTTATGTTCTTCTATTTTTCTGTTCTTCTGTTCTTCTGTTCTTCTATTCTTCTGTTCTTCTATTCTTCTGTTCTTATTTTCTTCTGTTCTTCTGTTCTTAGGTGGGCACCTATCGCGAGGACACCGGGGTGGTGTGGTCGCCTGGAGGACTGTTTCACATGGACAGAGAAGATAAATACCGCCGAGGCCGCACCCTGGGCCTGGTGGCGGGGGAGGCGGAGGGGCGCGAGGCTGTGGTCAAAACTGTGCTGCTCACTCATGAGGTAACACACCACAACATTAGATCTGTGCTTATTTTACTATGAAGGCTTTACTGCTAGGTCTGTGAATCGCCAACTTTTAATTTTTTTCCTGTATTTTTGTTTTTCTGTATCTTTTGTATATTTGCACTCCCTACACTGCGGCCTGTAAGTGTAAGTAAGTATAAGTAAGTGTTTATTGACCACAATTTCAGTTAGGTACATATAATTTCAAGTTATCATAAGTAAGAACAAAAAAATAATATATCTTAAAATCCATCCTAGATATGTATATTAATGACAACATCCAGGTCAAAAAAAATTATTTATAATCAATAAATGCAAAACAATGTGCCTGGTGACTACGAAGGCCTGACTGCCATGTACTTACAGGAACTCTAGTGTTGGGAAATGTGTTGTGCGTTATCCCATGGCTGCTGGGACGATGGCTCAACTTTATAGATGGGTCAACTTTATAGATGGGTC
Organism: Chionoecetes opilio; assembly: GCA_016584305.1. NCBI lineage: Eukaryota > Metazoa > Arthropoda > Malacostraca > Decapoda > Majidae > Chionoecetes > Chionoecetes opilio. The sequence goes on along the minus strand of JACEEZ010012330.1, from coordinate 169,044 downwards.
AACTTTATAGATGGGTCAACTTTATAGATGGGTCAACTTTATAGATGGCTCAACTTTATAGATGAGTCAACTTTATAGATGAGTCAACTTTATAGATGAGTCAACTTTATAGATGGCTCAACTTTATAGATGGCTCAACTTTATAGATGGCTCAACTTTATAGATGGCTCAACTTTATAGATGAGTCAACTTTATAGATGGCTCAACTTTATAGATGGCTCAACTTTATAGATGGGTCAACTTTATAGATGGCTCAACTTTATAGATGGCTCAACTTTATAGATGGGTCAACTTTATAGATGGCTCAACTTTATAGATGGCTCAACTTTATAGATGGCTCAACTTTATAGATGGGTCAACTTTATAGATGGCTCAACTTTATAGATGGCTCAACTTTATAGATGAGTCAACTTTATAGATGGCTCAATTTTATAGATGGGTCAACTTTATAGATGGGTCAACTTTATAGATGGCTCAACTTTATAGATGAGTCAACTTTATAGATGGCTCAACTTTATAGATGGCTCAACTTTATAGATGGCTCAACTTTATAGATGGCTCAACTTTATAGATGAGTCAACTTTATAGATGGCTCAACTTTATAGATGGCTCAACTTTATAGATGGCTCAACTTTATAGATGAGTCAACTTTATAGATGGGTCAACTTTATAGATGAGTCAACTTTATAGATGGCTCACCTTTATAGATGGCTCAACTTTATAGATGAGTCAACTTTATAGATGGCTCAACTTTATAGATGGCTCAACTTTATAGATGGCTCAACTTTATAGATGGCTCAACTTTATAGATGGCTCAACTTTATAGATGGGTCAACTTTATAGATGGCTCAACTTTATAGATGGCTCAACTTTATAGATGGCTCAACTTTATAGATGGCTCAACTTTATAGATGGCTCAACTTTATAGATGGCTCAACTTTATAGATGAGTCAACTTTATAGATGGGTCAACTTTATAGATGAGTCAACTTTATAGATGGCTCACCTTTATAGATGGCTCAACTTTATAGATGAGTCAACTTTATAGATGGCTCAACTTTATAGATGGCTCAACTTTATAGATGGCTCAACTTTATAGATGGCTCAACTTTATAGATGGCTCAACTTTATAGATGGGTCAACTTTATAGATGGCTCAACTTTATAGATGGCTCAACTTTATAGATGGCTCAACTTTATAGATGGCTCAACTTTATAGATGGCTCAACTTTATAGATGGCTCAACTTTATAGATGAGTCAACTTTATAGATGGCTCAACTTTATAGATGGCTCAACTTTATAGATGGCTCAACTTTATAGATGAGTCAACTTTATAGATGGCTCAACTTTATAGATGGCTCAACTTTATAGATGAGTCAACTTTATAGATGAGTCAACTTTATAGATGGCTCAACTTTATAGATGGCTCAACTTTATAGATGAGTCAACTTTATAGATGGTTCAACTTTATAGATGGCTCAACTTTATAGATGAGTCAACTTTATAGATGGCTCAACTTTATAGATGGCTCAACTTTATAGATGGCTCAACTTTATAGATGGCTCAACTTTATAGATGGCTCAACTTTATAGATGGCTCAACTTTATAGATGGCTCAACTTTATAGATGGGTAAACTTTATAGATGAGTCAACTTTATAGATGGGTCAACTTTATAGATGAGTCAACTTTATAGATGGCTCAACTTTATAGATGGGTCAACTTTATAGATGGCTCAACTTTATAGATGGCTCAACTTTATAGATGAGTCAACTTTATAGATGAGTCAACTTTATAGATGGGTCAACTTTATAGATGGCTCAACTTTATAGATGGCTCAACTTTATAGATGGCTCAACTTTATAGATGGCTCAACTTTATAGATGGCTCAACTTTATAGATGGCTCAACTTTATAGATGGCTCAACTTTATAGATGAGTCAACTTTATAGATGAGTCAACTTTATAGATGGCTCAACTTTATAGATGGCTCAACTTTATAGATGGCTCAACTTTATAGATGAGTCAACTTTATAGATGAGTCAACTTTATAGATGAGTCAACTTTATAGATGGCTCAACTTTATAGATGGCTCAACTTTATAGATGGTTCAACTTTATAGATGGCTCAACTTTATAGATGGCTCAACTTTATAGATGGCTCAACTTTATAAATGGCTCAACTTTATAGATGAGTCAACTTTATAGATGGCTCAACTTTATAGATGGCTCAACTTTATAGATGAGTCAACTTTATAGATGGCTCAACTTTATAGATGGCTCAACTTTATAGATGGCTCAACTTTATAGATGGCTCAACTTTATAGATGGCTCAACTTTATAGATGGCTCAACTTTATAGATGGCTCAACTTTATAGATGGCTCAACTTTATAGATGGCCCAACTTTATAGATGGCTCAACTTTATAGATGGCTCAACTTTATAGATGGCTCAACTTTATAGATGGCTCAACTTTATAGATGGCTCAACTTTATAGATGGTTCAACTTTATAGATGGCTCAACTTTATAGATGGCTCAACTTTATAGATGGCCCAACTTTATAGATGGCTCAACTTTATAGATGGCTCAACTTTATAGATGGCTCAACTTTATAGATGGCTCAACTTTATAGATGGCTCAACTTTATAGATGGTTCAACTTTTGCTCCTTTGTGGCATCTTTAGCTGTGCACGTTTGAGGATTTGTGTGAGTTGTTTTTTAAGGGAGTTTTAAAAGGAGGTTATACAATTCATGGATGGGGATGAAAGGTGGATGTAGGTAGTGTTAAGTAACAGGAACTACCACGTGTAGGTCTCCCAGCCTCTTGTAGCTTTAACACCTTAACACTTTTTATTGTTTGCCTTTTAACAGTTTTTTTTACAATTATTGTAACAGGGTATGGTGTTGCAAACAGACCTTTGCAAGTAAAAGCTTTTTGGGCAGAAGTTGAAAAAAAAAGAGCTTCCTTATATTCGTATGTTCTGATGACTTTCTCTCTTAAATCAGGACTACATAGGACGCCGGTGGGCCTTCGCGGTGCTGGGGGTGGCCTGCCTCGGCGTGGTGGCGGCGCTCTACGTCACCGTGTACGTGGCCCTCAGGGTGTGTGACGGCACGCTCAGGGGACCCCAGGTGAGGCGGGCGGGGAGGGGCTTCTGTCATTATTCAACTTTGTGTTATTACTACATTGGTGTGTCCTGCTATTTACTATCTACTACTATTCTATTTACTACTACTTTTTCTTATTGCTATCTATTACTATTACTACTACTCTACCTACTACTACTATTTTTTCTTGCTATCTATTACTATTACTACTACTATATTACTACTACTACTCTACTTGCTTGCTACAGTACTACTATTTCTTCTTGCTATCTACTACTAATTGCAGGTTTTACAGGCGGGGAAAGTCTTAAAAGTTGTGTGTGAGGCATAGTGACGACTAACGCTGTGTGTGTTATCCGTGCAGGTGCTGGGACTGATGCTGCTGCTGGGTGTGATGGGTGTGTTTGCCTCCTGCGTGGTGTATGTGTTGCCCCCCTCACCCATCACCTGCTCGCTGCGTCAGTGGGCGCCCACCCTGTGCCTGGCGCTCTGCTACGGGGTGCTTCTGGTCAAGTCCATGCAGCTCAGGGCCTTGGTGGCTGTGGGGGCGGAGGGAGAGGTAATAAGGCACTCATTTAGTTAACCCCTTTACACTCAGATCTTTCCTTTGCTATAAAAAAATGTATGTAATGGGTTAACGTTCTCTCACACTTTCAGCATCTATTTGACTCATATATCCTTCCTGTCATCTCACTCTCACACATGTATAGTTAGTTGGTTCATTGACAAAAACAAAAATTACAGTAATATTAAGATAAACATAGGTTATATTATTTTTAATCTCAATAATAATATTTACATTAGGACCCGAAAAATATACATTGATGCATGATAATACAGCTATATTCTTAGTTCCTCTACAGAAATGTCAGATATATAAGTTGGCATACATTCTACAACTGCTCATTCCCTGTTACATTTGCAGGTGTCCCAAGTGAACCTGCACATCACCCTGCTGTTCATCTTGGGTGTGCAGATCGCCCTGTGTATGCTGGGGCACGCCGGGGGCCTGAGTGTGGGGGAGGACCCGTTGGTGAGGGTGGGGGCTGGGGGAGAGCGTGAGTGTGGCCTGAAGCCCTTCGCCACGCTGGCCACAAGGGGCTACCTGGTGGTACTGCTACTGCTGTGTCTCGTGCTGGCTGCCTGTAACCGCAAGATTCACAGGAACCACAATGAGGTGAGATTTGGGGGGTGCTGATTTTGCCTACTTTTGAAGAGTGAGAGTAGTTTGGGGGCTGATTTTGACTGCATTTTTAAGAGTGAGAAAAGTTTGGGGCTGATTTTGTCTACTTTTTGAAGAGTGAGAGGAGTTTTGGGGTTGATTTTGCCTACATTTTGAAGAGTGAGAGGAGTTTTGGGGCTGATTTTGCCTACTTTTTTAAGAGTGAGGAGTGTGGGGGCTGATTTTGTCTACTTTTTGAAGAGTGAGGAGTTTGGGGCTGATTTTGTCTACTTTTTGAAGTGAGGAGTTTGGGGCTGATTTTGTCTACTTTTTGAAGAATGAGGAGTTTGGGGCTGATTTTGTCTACTTTTTGAAGTGAGGAGTTTGGGGCTGATTTTGTCTACTTTTTGAAGTGAGGAGTTTGGGGCTGATTTTGCCTACTTTTTTAAGAGTGAGGAGTGTGGGGGCTGATTTTGTCTACTTTTTGAAGAGTGAGGAGTTTGGGGCTGATTTTGTCTACTTTTTGAAGAGTGAGGAGTTTGGGGCTGATTTTGTCTACTTTTTGAAGAGTGAGGAGTTTGGGGCTGATTTTGTCTACTTTTTGAAGAGTGAGGAGTTTGGGGCTGATTTTGTCTACTTTTTGAAGAGTGATGAGTTTGGGGCTGATTTTGTCTGCTTCTTGAAGAATGAGGAGTTTGGGGCTGATTTTGTCTGCTTTTTGAAGAGTGATGAGTTTGGGGCTGATTTGGTCTGCTTTTTGAAGAGTGATGAGTTTGGGGCTGATTTGGTCTGCTTTTTGAAGAGTGATGAGTTTGGGGCTGATTTTGTCTGCTTTTTGAAGAGTGATGAGTTTGGGGCTGATTTTGTCTGCTTTTTGAAGAGTGATGAGTTTGGGGCTGATTTTGTCTGCTTTTTGAAGAGTGAGGAGTTTGGGGCTGATTTTGTCTGCTTTTTGAAGAGTGAGGAGTTTAGGGCTGATTTTGTCTGCTTTTTGAAAAATGAGGAGTTTGGGGCTGATTTTGTCTGCTTTTTGAAGAATGAGGAGTTTGGGGCTAATTTTGTCTGCTTTTTGAAGAGTGAGGAGTTTGGGGCTGATTTTGTCTGCTTTTTTAAGAGTGAGGAGTTTTGGGCTGATTTAATCTGCTTTTTTAAGAGTGAGGAGTTTGGGGCAGATTTTGTCTGCTTTTTCAAGAGTGAGGAGTTTGGGGCTGATTTTGTCTACTTTTTGAAGAGTGAGGAGTTTGGGGCTGATTTTGTCTACTTTTTGAAGAGTGAGGAGTTTGGGGCTGATTTTGTCTTCTTTTTGAAGAATGAGGAGTTTGGGGCTGATTTTGTCTACTTTTTGAAGAGTGAGGAGTTTGGGGCTGATTTTGTCTGCTTTTTTAAGAGTGAGGAGTTTGGGGCTGATTTTGTCTGCTTTTTGAAGAGTGAGGAGTTTGGGGCTGATTTTGTCTACTTTTTGAAGAGTGAGGAGTTTGGGGCTGATTTTGTCTACTTTTTGAAGAGTGAGGAGTTTGGGGCTGATTTTGTCTGCTTTTTTAAGAGTGAGGAGTTTGGGGCTGATTTTGTCTGCTTTTTGAAGAATGAGGTGTTTGGGGCTGATTTTGTCTGCTTTTTGAAGAGTGAGGAGCTTGGGACTGATTTTGTCTGCTTTTTGAAGAGTGAGGAGTTTGGGGCTGATTTTGTCTACTTTTTGAAGAGTGAGGAGTTTGGGGCTGATTTTGTCTGCTTTTTGAAGAGTGAGGAGTTTGGGGCTGATTTTGTCTGCTTTTTGAAGAGTGAGGAGTTTGGGGCTGATTTTGTCTGCTTTTTGAAGAGTGAGGAGTTTGGGGCTGATTTTGTCTGCTATTTGAAGAGTGAGGAGTTTGGGGCTGATTTTGTCTGCTTTTTGAAGAGTGAGGATTTTGGGGCTGATTTTGTCTACTTTTTGAAGAGTGAGGAGTTTTGGGCTGATTTTGTCTACTTTTTGAAGTGAGGAGTTTGGGGCTGATTTCGTCTGCTTTTTGAAGAGTGAGGAGTTTGGGGCTGATTTTGCTTACTTTTTAAAGAGTGAGAGGAGCTTGGGGGCTGATTTTGTCTACTTTTGAAGAGTGAGAGAAGTTTTAGGGCTGATTTTGTCTACTTTTTGAAGAGTGAGGAGTTTGGGGGCTGATTTTGCTTACTTTTCGAAGAGTGAGAGACAGTGAGTGAGATATATATATAGACTAAATAGACTCACAAACCACATAGATCCCAAGGTGCAAATTAGGTGGTTTGTCCATAGCTTAGAGTAGAGGCTACTTAGTGAAAGGAAGACTCACTTAAAAAAAAAATCAATCCAGACTTAAGACAATGGAACAGGCAGAGAGACGCTGACTTGAACTGCCTCCTGGGATACCTTGTTGTAACTTGTAGATCACAGAAGATGGTGATAAAGCTTGTTTTTAACCCCTTCACGCCCAGATCTCTCCTTTGCTATATAAAATCGTGTTGTTAGCTATAAAATGTCAAAAAGTAACTGAATATACCACATTAGTTAGTCGACAAGGATACTAAACAGGTCATATCTATAAAATATTGCTTATAGTCACTAAAAATCGTCTAATGGTACCTAAATTACAATGGAAATTACGTTCTGGGTCTCAAGGGGTTAATAGTGGTATGTGTGGTGTGTGCATTGGTGTTGTAGTGATAGAAAGTCAGGTGATGGATGGAGAGAGAGAGAGAGAGAGAGAGAGAGAGAGAGAGAGAGAGAGAGAGAGAGAGAGATTACTAATTATTGGATTATTATTATTAGATAGATTATTGGCACTGATTGGCACTGCATGACTCCCCCAGGGCCACTGGCTGCTGCTCACTGCCTGTGTGTCTGTGCCCGTGGTGGTGGCGTGGGCCGTGATGAGCTTTCTGGCCCCTCACGCCCTCGAGGCCCCCACCACCAGCGTCGCCTTGCTCATCCTGGCCTCACTCATCCTCGGACTTCTCTTCATACCCAAGATGAGGGTTATCGCACAGCAAGCTAAGAAGTTCAGGTACGCCCTACTATAGTCAGGTTTTTTTAATGAGGCGAAAATTCTATTCTATTTTAAGATCTCATGCTTAAAATGATGCCTATGTTTACCTGATAATATGGTTAACTATGATAAAATACACCTGAAATATAGAAGAACCTTAGTATTCCCTTCTCCTGGCATATATCCATTCTATCTTAAGGTCTCATGCTTAAAATTATGCCTATGCTTACCTGATAATATGGTTAACTATGATCAAATACAACTGAAATTTAGAAGAAGCGTAGTATTCCCTTCTCCCGGCATCAAATATCAGTCAGTAAGCAGCAAGGGGGCAGGATTTTTGCTTCGTTAAAAAGATAGACTATATATCTTTGTTTTTTGATCATTTGTAAACGAATTATCGCCCAACAAGTTAAAAAAAAAAATCAGGTACGCCATATTATATATTTGTTTTTGTTTTATCATGATCATTTTTGTATCGCACAACAAGCTAAGAAATTCAGGCATGCCATATTATATCTTTGTTTTATGATAATTTGTAAACACATTTTGAGTTCATCACCAAGTCCTCAGTTCACTTCAGTTGTGGGCCGGGAGTCTGGCCTTTTTCATCGGCACTCCCTTTTTCACTGGCCTTTTTCATTGGCACTCCCTTTTTCACTGGCCTTTTTCATTGGCACTCCCTTTTTCACTGGCCTTTTCATTGGCACTCCTTTTTCATGGCCTTTTTATCGGCACTCCCTTTTCACTGGCCTTTTCACTGGCCTTTCATTGGCACTCCTTTTTCACTGGCCTTTTCATCGGCACTCCCTTTTCCCTGGCCTTTTCATCGGCACTCCCTTTTTCACTGGCCTTTTTCATTGGCACTCCCTTTTCAATGGCCTTTTTCATCGGCACTCCTTTTTCACGGGTCCTTTTTCATTGGCACTCCCTTTTTCACTGGCCTTTTTCATCGGCACTCCCTTTTTCACTGGCCTTTTTCATCGGCACTCCCTTTTTCACTGGCCTTTTTCATTGGCACTCCCTTTTTCACTGGCCTTTTTCATCGGCACTCCCTTTTTCACTGGCCTTTTTCATCGGCACTCCCTTTTTCACTGGCCTTTTTCATCGGCACTCCCTTTTTCACTGTCCTTTTCATTGGCACTCCCTTTTTCACTGTCCTTTTTCATTGGCACTCCCTTTTTCACTGGCCTTTTTCATTGGCACTCCCTTTTTCACTGGCCTTTTCATCGGCACTCCCTTTTTCACTGGCCTTTTCATGGCACTCCCTTTTTCACTGGCCTTTTTCATTGGCACTCCCTTTTCACTGGCCTTTTTCATTGGCACTCCCTTTTTCACTGGCCTTTTTCATCGGCACTCCCTTTTTCACTGGCCTTTTCATCGGCACTCCCTTTTTCACTGGCCTTTTTCATTGGCACTCCCTTTTTCACTGGCCTTTTTCATTGCCACTCCCTTTTTCACTGGCCTTTTTCATTGGTACTCCCTTTTTCACTGGCCTTTTCCATTGGCACTCCCTTTTTCACTGGCCTTTTTATTGGTACTCCCTTTTTCACTGGCTTTTTCATTGGTACTCCCTTTTTCACTGGCCTTTTTCCATTGGCACTCCCTTTTTCACTGGCCTTTTTCATTGGCACTCCCTTTTTCACTGGCCTTTTCCATTGGCACTCCCTTTTTCACTGGCCTTTTTCATTGGCACTCCTTTTTCACTGGCCTTTTTCATGCACTCCCTTTTTTCACTGGCTCTTTTTCATTGGTACTCCCTTTTTCACTGGCCTTTTTCATTGGCACTCCCTTTTTCACTGGCCTTTTTCATTGGCACTCCCTTTTTCACTGGCCTTTTTCATTGGCACTCCCTTTTTCACTGGCCTTTTTCATCGGCACTCCCTTTTTCAGTGGCCTTTTCATTGGCACTCCCTTTTTCAGTGGCCATTTTCATTGGCACTCCCTTTTCACTGGCCTTTTTCATTGGCACTCCCTTTTTCACTGGCCTTTTCATTGGCACTCCCTTTTTCACTGGCCTTTTCATTGGCACTCCCTTTTTCACTGGCCTTTTTCATTGGCACTCCCTTTTTCACTGGCCTTTTTCATCGGCACTCCCTTTTTCACTGGCCTTTTTCATCGGCACTCCCTTTTTCACTGGCCTTTTTCATCGGCACTCCCTTTTTCACAGGCCTTTTTCATCGGCACTCCCTTTTTCACTGGCCTTTTCATGGCACTCCCTTTTTCACTGGCCTTTTTCATCGGCACTCCCTTTTTCACAGGCCTTTTTCATCGCACCCCTTTTCACTGGCCTTTTCATTGGCACCCTTTTTCACTGGCCTTTTTCATCGACACTCCCTTTTTCACTGGCCTTTTCATTGGCACTCCCTTTTTCACTGGCCTTTTTCATCGGCACTCCCTTTTTCAGTGGCCTTTTTCATCGACACTCCCTTTTTCACTGGCCTTTTTCATCGGCACTCCCTTTTTCACTGGCCTTTTTCATCGGCACTCCCTTCTGTTTCTCTTCTCGCTGTCTGGGTCTTTAGTTTGTTGCCTTCTCTTATTATATCTTTTAATTTTTTTCTCTTTCTTTCCTCTTCTTTTCTCTGGTCGTCCAAAACCTGTTGAGAATATACTGTCTCCTATACAAAAACCTTCCTTACCCCCTTCTCTCCTATACAAAAACGTTCCTTATACCCTTATGTCCTATACAAAAACCTTCCTTACCCCCTTCTCTCCTATACAAAAACGTTCCTTACCCCCTTCTCTCCTATACAAAAACCTTCCTTAACCTCTTCTCTCCTATACAAAAACGTTCCTTATACCCTTATGTCCTATACAAAAACCTTCCTTACCCCCTTCTCTCCTATACAAAAACCTTCCTTATACCCTTATGTCCTATACAAAAACCTTCCTTATACCCTTCTCTCCTATACAAAAACCTTCCTTACCCCCTTCTCTCCTATACAAAAACGTTCCTTATACCCTTATGTCCTATACAAAAACCTTCCTTAGCCCCTTCTCTCCTATACCAAAACCTTTATCCTCTTCCAGACACAAACGACTGGCAGCAACAACAGTGCCAGTCTCCACAGTGCTGAGTCACATAGAGGACGGGTCTGCCATCGTTCTGCCACCTCTACAGGACCACAAACACCTTCGTCACGCCACCCCACAACACAGCCACCGGGACACTGCAGCAGGGGGGTCAGTTAGGTCCTCCATCGCCTCTATCGCCTCACAGAACAACTACAGGGCTGCTTTTAGTGTTGTGTATGGCTTGCCTCAGCCCTCCCCGGTAAACAGCGTGAGACAGGCCCTGAGGAACCCCATTGAGGCTTCCACAGGGGCGTTTCCTTGAGGCCTAGGACGGGGGTGTACTGGAGTCCTGGGACGGGGGTTTACTTGAGGCCTGGGACGGGGGTGTACTTGAGGCCTGGGACGGGGGTTGACTTGAGGTTTACTTGGTTTGAGGTGACTCTTACTCATTCTTGGTGCCTCGACTTATTGTAATCAGTATTGGGAGGTTTGTAGCTGCTGGGATTAGTTACCAGTGTGTGTGTGTGTGTGTGTGTGTGTGTGTGTGTGTGTGTGTGTGTGTGTGTGTGTCTGTGTGTGTGTGTATTTACCTAGTTGTATTTACCTAGTTGTAACATACAGGAAAAGAGTTATGCTCGTACTGTCCCGTCTCCAAATATACTATTATCCAGTTTGCCTTTGAAGTCCTGAATACTTCTTGCATTAATCACTTTTGTATCAAGGTTGTGTGTGTGTGTGTGTGTGTGTGTGATATTTTCTCTTATTTTCTTTATATGGGTCACACACATCACTTCCTTGGGTAGTACCTGTCATTGAAACTATTGCTCTATTTAGGAATTCTATTTTTTCTTAGATTTTTACTTTGTTTCGATATTATTTTTTTATTGTATGTATGTGTGTGTGTGTGTGTGTGTGTGTGTGTGTGTGTGTGTGTGTGTGTGTGTGTGTGTGTGTGTGTGTGTGTGTGTGTGTGTGTCCTAGAACAGTACTAGCTATAGAGAGTTAAGAAGAGACGTATACCTAGTGAGAACCTGTGTCTTAACTATAAGTAGGTATAGTATATTTTTATTTCCATACCATCCTTCTAGTTCTACATTGCACAAAACTTATCATGAGAGTAACTTGTAATGATCATTGTTTCTCTTATTGTTTATGTACAACTTGTCTTTCCTGCACATGTGAGGCGCTATGACAGAAGTGAAATTGACCAAGAATTTCACTCAGCACTCAGCACTTACCAAAGAGATTCCAACAACAACTATTAACC
>JACEEZ010012330.1:52500-152500 GCA_016584305.1 Chionoecetes opilio | reverse complement strand
TAAAGATCCTATGCAGTAATAAGAATGCACTTCTGGATCTAACACACACAGATAAGATGAACCATTGTATCCAGGAAGGATTTTATGAACAAATATCTTGTCGCCCAGGTAGCTTAAAATTGTTCTTACTGGGCGACAGTTTTTCATCACTAGGAAACATTTTGGTCGCCCAGTTGTGATGTTAAAAAATGCACTGCGTGGGAGTCAAGACATCACCACCTCACTCTGATCAGACACTGCGACGGTACTAACAACAAACAGGTTAACACACCGTCAATAACACTATATTACGCCATATTGCCTATATATTACGAGTTTTAGCATCAGTACAGACTTGCATGTGCCACTAAAGACAGGTAGGGTGGGTTGGGGATGTACCGTACACTTTTTTTTTTTTAAATCAGGAAAAAAAAATTGAGTGAAATCTGAATTTTTGTATTATGTATTACAAAATATAAGATATGGACTACATTATGTGTAAGGCACAACTCTGGCAACATGATAAAAGCAACTGAAAAATAGGCCCGAAAAAAAAAACTAAAAACGTACGGACCATCCATAGGTGAGGACGCTCCATACAGAGATATTTATCGATAAGTAAAAAAAAAAAATTGAAAATAAAAAAATCAAGCACAGTTGAATTAGGGCAACACATTTCATGAAATGGACCCTAGTGATGAAATCAAATCAATTTATATTAGCAATATAATAGTGCAAGCAATTTTAATCAATTAAAAAGTGAAAGTAAAAAAAAGTGAAAATATATTTTGACTTTGAAGTTCCTGGATTTTTTTTTTTTAATATATATTTGCAATCCTATTAATACTTTCATTACCCTACATAATGTACTTAATCATGGAAGTGCTTCTGTAGCACTTCCAGAAGGGAAACATAAATTAATAATTATTTATAATAAATGCAGATGATTTAATGCAATATTTGGCATATTTTAATTTGATTGAACTTAACACTGCTTGGAATTACCTTTAGAATGTAGATATAGGCCTATAGCCTAGTTTCATTAGGCTACACAATCTTGACAAGCATGGATGGAAGCATGGAAACATACTGGTAAAACACCACAAGGATTATGAACAGATGAATGAAATCACTACTGTGATAGGTGTCACTATCTAATATTATGTTGCTGCATCCTACTTGACATTATTGAAAACACATAACCCATACCAGAATTTTAAATTTTTTGTTTACACTGTGGATGTTACCTACATTTAAAAACCACACTGTACGAAGTGTCCACATGACGCCATTCACATGTAAACCAACATTTCGGATCGTTCGTGTGGCTGGAACGTCTTTATATCCCTTTGGTACATCACAACTGAACACATTTCGATACTTAATACCTTACCCCCACACTGCTGGCATATTCATGAACACAAGAGACCATGAAATGGAGGCCAAATATTACATGGGACATGCCAAAAACAACAAAACTCACCTCTAAAATTATCCAAGCGCCGACCATCCAAATCTCTCCCGCTCAGCTGATCGAACCCCTTTTCTCTTACTACATTTATACGGTGACTATCTTAAACCTATAAATATGGCCAAGGGAGCATTTGTACGTTACATCCATATGTACGGTATCTCCCCAACCCACCCTACAGGTTACATAATATAAACTACTGTGCATGCCTATTCAATGACACATACAAGTCTGTAGTGATGCTAAAACTCGTAATATATATCGTAATACATTAGTGCAGTGGCGACTATAGTGTTTTTGACGGTAGCAGAGGTGGTGACATGTATTTCAAGGAAAAAATATATAAATTACGTGCTTGACTGAATCCTGTTAATTAATATACAACTAGGCAAATCAAGCACGCTAACTACAGCAACCAGCCAATCACAGCGTCGGAACAGCTCGCTCCACTCCCCGTCAGCCAATCACGTCAGTGTACCTTCAGGCGTGGTTGGCGGTGCACGTGTAGCTGTGTGTCTCACTCATTACCAACGTTCAAGTTACATACATTCAGAGATACGTACAAACCTGTGAGTAATTATTAATATGCAGTGGTTTTCATGTATATTTCATCCCTCCAACATGTCTCAGAAGCATTAGAGTGTAGCCAGCCAGTCAGCGAGCCAGTCAGTCAGCCAGTCAGTCAGTCAGTCAGTGGTGATGGTAATAGTAAGAACCATTGACACTACGTATAGACCATTTAAGGTGATACAATATAGGCACTGTTGAGTAATATTGGGCAATAAGCTGTATAGACCATTTAAGCTGATACAATATAGGCACTGTTGAGTAATATTGGGCTATAAGCTGTATAGACCATTTAAGCTGATACAATATAGGCACTGTTGAGTAATATTGGGCAATAAGCTGTATAGACCATTTAAGCTGATACAATATAGGCACTGTTGAGTAATATTGGGTTATAAGCTGTATAGACCATTTAAGCTGATACAATATAGGCACTGTTGAGTAATATTGGGCTATAAGCTGTAGTGTACTTTTGTTCTTTTGACAGTGGTGTGTGTGCAGTGTTCAGTATTGACAAGAGTAATGCTGGACTAACTTTTGTAGTGCCGACCGGGGTAATTTGGTCCTTCCAACGGACCGGTTCTATTCGGACCGCCATTTTTGCTTTGGTGTTTGTTTCAATATAAATAAGAGTGTAACAGTTTTGAATATCCCATGTAGTAAAACAACCATTTTAACATTTCTAGTATAAATATGAATATAAATATCGATATGTAACTGAACCCAGAAACCAAAATAGAAAAAGAGTAAAATGACAGCAAAAAAAAGTTGCGGCAAAGTTTGTTTACAAAATCAGATGATTTGGCGAATTTTCATGGGATTCAAATACGAGACGGAGTACATTCTTGTAAATAAGCGTATATAGAGTGTTTTTCCTCTACTTTAACATGAAAATATCAAAAATGCTCTATCTTGTCTCATTTTCGTATGATCAGTGCTCAGTTTGGGTCCGTATTTACCCCGGTGACAAAAACACTCACGGGGTAAATTGGACCCAGTGTAATGTACCCCTCACGGCATATCACGGTGAGGATTAACTGCTTATTTGCACTTGTTTCTTTCGTTTCAGATTGTTGAATGCTAATATGGAATTAGTTTAAGGGTGCTGGTATATAAATTAAGGGTAAATTTTTACTCAAGGATCAGAATTCTCTACACAATTGGGGGAATGATTTCTGTCTACCTTAATGGATACGGTAAATGTGCAGTTTCAACCAATACTTCCTATAAACCTATACTCTCCTGACATAACTGGGGGGCTATGCCCACCCACACCTCCCTGCTAGTTAACTAACCTAACATGGGCATTGATTACGTAACCTAACGGTATTATTTTACATTAGGACCGAAATTCCCTACACAATTGGGAGTGTGGTTCTGTTTACCTTATTTAATTCTAGGAAACATTTTCTCTATTGAGTTTCCGTCGCAAATCATTACTTTCGAAGATAATGTCATGTTCATAGGGAGGCGAGAGCCAAGTGTTTACGTGCGCCTGACTCTTCTTCCTCTTGTGACCTGCATCGCCTCTGTTCTTCCCTTGCCGCGGACACTTTTTTAATGCAGATTTGACATTAGTTTGGAGGTTAAAGCGTGTGTTAGGTTAGGTTAGTGAGTCAAAAGGTGGGGTTAGGTTAATTTTCATATCTCCTATACACTCGGATCTCCTTCCTATTAAAAACATCTTATATCTCCGAAAGAAGTGCTTTGTGACGGAAGCTCATAGATAGAATGTTTCCTAGAATCCAATAAGGTAAACAGAAACCATACTCCCAATTGTGTAGGGAATTCTGGCCCTAGTGTAGAGTATTACTAAATTAAGTAACAATGCTTAGAAATTATAAAAGAAAAACTAGCATAGACCTAGAAAAAGAAGAAAGACTAGGAACTCAAAGACTGGAACCCAAACGTGTGCGTGTTGGTCATATTTTCCGCCTCCCCAGAGAATGTGAAGAACAGCTAACAGAATGTTTGATTGTGTCCATGGGCATGGTATGACATATTGTTTAAGTTTTTGGAGGTTTGTCAAATTTTTAAGATTTTTTTTTATATATATATATATATATATATATATATATATATATGACCAATGGACCCATTTACTCTACTTGAGGTAAGGATTGATTTGACATCTTCAAGCCTCATATAGTTGGGCAGTGATGTTGATTTTTCTATGTGAACAGTATTTTTGATGATACAGCCAATTTAAGTACAGGAAAATGTATACGCTCTAAAACGACTGGCGCCATGTTGTGACGTCACTAGCTTAGACAACAGAGCAAAACAGCTGTAAAGCGGCCGCTACTATTATGTACTACCTACTAATACACCAATTTGCATTACCCCTACTACCGCAAGATGACCAGTAATCCTCCTTCAAGTGATGTAGTAGGTATTCACTGTGTTTGTGAATATGTAAGTTGTAGTTTATAAGGAAAAAGTGGATAGACAGAGATAAGTGGCCCGTGACACCTGACAAGTGACGACTTCTGGGATCGGCATTCCTTATAGGGAGCTTAAATGAACCTGCAATGACATGTAAAGCTAGACAGATAGACGAACTCATAGAGGAACAGGTAGAAATGTATGGCTTTCTTTCCCCACATAAGCAAAACATACACCCTTCGTCACTCTACTCACCACTACAACCTTTACTAACCATACATTTCTACCTGTTCCTCTATGAGTTCGTCTATCTGTCTAGCTGTACATGTCATTGCAGGTTCATTTAAGCTCCCTAAAAGGAATGCCGATCCCAGAAGTCATCACTTGTCTGGTGTCACGGGCCACTTTGCTCTGTCTATCCACTTTTTCCTTATAAACTACAACTTACATATTCACAAACACAGTGAATACCTACTACATCACTTGAAGGAGGATTACTGGTCATCTTGCGGTAGTAGGGGTAATGCAAGTTAGTTAGGTTAGTAAAATAAAACTATAATTTGCGGTTTGCTGAGCCAAAACAAGCCGATCAGCTGATCAGGCGAGATCTGAGTCTGCAGTTACTACGTCACAACCAATCACAGCGCGTTCCGCCGTGTTGTGATATTTTGGCCCCAAAAAGGCCATATATTTCATTTATGGTGCATTTCTCAGCAAAAAGAATATGAGTACAGTGATATGTAGCCTATATTGCACCCAAAGCTTTATAATACTCCGTGTTTTAGGTGTGAGTAAACGGGTCCATTTACCCCAGAGTTAGGTCCGATTTACCCCATTTAGTGTAACAATGCGGTCCGCACTTCGCAGTGTTTTGATAACAGAGCTATAATGGAAATTTGTTCAAACTTTAATGACATATAGGTAGTGACCCTCTTATGATTGTATTAACTTTTTGTTTGTTTATTTCAATAGATATGGAAACTAGATCAGTTTGTCAAAACCAGGACCAAATTACCCCGGTCGGCACTACATTGCAAGTTCAGTACAAACCCCACGAACGTACGTAAGTATGGGAGCTCCTGTATTTGCCTCAATGATTACTTTTGTTCAGGTGTAACAACTCCAACTGTTATTAATTCTACTCATGGTGCTTTATCTATAACTATTTCCATCGTTTTTGAGTTACTTTTCACCCATTGCCATAATGACACTAGCTACCCCCTTTTTAGGCAAATTTCTGCCTTATTGTATTAATGCCTTCATATTTAGGGGAATGTTCACACTAGTATACCATGTTTCATCTTTCCAGGATACTTTGATTATTCTATGCAAAAACCTGCATGAAATAGACACAGGTGTAAATATTTATAGCCTCGGTTTTTTCTAACTTTGTCGCACTGTCTTGTATATTTGTAGACAATTTGGACTTGTCTTTTAATGCAGTAGTCATCACTTTTCCTGCGGCTGTCCAATGATGAAGAGACAGAGTAAGGTTTATGCGATATACATATGTGACCTGCAGAAAATAGGAGTGTAACTTATGCGTGGAAAGACTGTTTTTTAAGGCAATCAGCAGAGAAACCTTTAAAACCCTGGATACATTTATTGAAAGTCACACCTGCACTGCCAACCCAACAACTGCTGGGGCCATTACTCCCTCACAGAACACAAGGGCACGGCTGCCACCACACATGTAACACACTGCCCACCACCACCCATTGCCACACAGGACACACTCCCACAGGCACGGGTACAACCACACTTGTCCACACAACACACCACCTCAAAAGTGGATCTTCATGTGCTTGGCAATATCAGGCTTTGTCTTGAAACACTTGCTACAAATATCACACTTGAACTCCCGCAAGCCAGTGTGTCTAAAGGTGTGTTGGTTGAGTTTTGAACGGGTATAAAACCTTTTCCCACACTCTAGGCATTCATGGTTCTTAACACCACTGTGTGTCAGGGTGTGTTGGGTGAGTTCAGAACGGGTATAAAACCTTTTCCCACACTCTAGGCATTCTTGATTCTTAACACCACTGTGTGTCAGGGTGTGTCTGGTGAGTTCACCCTTTGTAGCAAATCTTCTCCCACACTCTAAACATTCATAATTCTTAACACCACTGTGTGTCAGGGTGTGTTTGGTGAGGTCACCATTTCTAGCAAATCTTTTCCCACACTCTAAACATTCATAATTCTTGACACCACTGTGTGTCAGGGTGTGTTTGGTGAGGTGACTCTTAGTAGTAAATCTTTTCCCACACTCTAAACATTCATAATTCTTAACACCACTGTGTGTCAGGGTGTGTTTGGTGAGGTCACTCTTTTGAGTAAATCTTTTCCCACACTCTAAACATTCATAATTCTTAACACCACTGTGTGTCAGGGTGTGTGTGGTGAGGGAACTCTTTTGAGTAAATCTTTTCCCACACTCTAAACATTCATGGTTCTTAACACCACTGTGTGTCACGGAATGTCTCTCAAGCTTACTCTTGCGTTTGAATGTTTTGTCACACTGCTGGCACTTCAGCTCACTGTGTGCCTTGTGGCCTGAGCTGCCTGCCTCCAGGTGATTCTTGCCATCACCCCTGTGCCTCCCCACCCCTGAGGCAGACTGATCCTGCTGCTCCCGGCCACTCATGCTGCTGCCCGGCCCCACAGCCTCCACCGCAGCAACACTCGGGCCACCACACGCGACGGCCGGTCGACTGACGATGTACACGAACACAGATGTGATGATACCAAGCAGCCTGGAACGGAGAGATTATTTATTAACTAAAGATCCAGGCGTGGTGTGTCTAACAGACTCCATGCTTAGAAGACCAAGTGTTGATAAGTAATAACTACAACATGTGCAGAAGGGACAGAAGTGGTGGAGTTATGATAAGGACAAAATATAAGGGTGAAAGTATAAACAAAGTGGAGTATGGAGAAGGAAGAGCTGCAATAGTGAGTGTACCAATAGAAGTCACCACTAGAGAAACACAGACTATAGTGGCGACCTCTGTACCACCCAAAACAAAGACTTGGAGGAAGGAACAACATGAGAAAGTACTAGAGGACACCTTGACAAGTACTCAAGGGTACATTTCTAGTGTTTGCCCAGACTCTCCCACTTCCCCCAAAGCTTGGGGACCTGTGGCAATGCGGGGTTTTCGGGTGGGGAACAAATTATGCGTCGGAAACACGTAATTTAAGAGTTGTGTAGGGGGGGTTAAATTCCCTAGATCTAGGGTAATTTCCTTGTATCTAGAGAAATTTGCCTAACCAAAATTAATCTAACCAACCTAGCGGGGGGCTTGACCCACCGATAACCTAACCTAACCAAATCTAACCTAGCCTAACCAAATCTAACCTAATCAAATTTAACCTAACCTAACCAAATATAACCTAACTTAACCTAACCTAACTTAACCAAATCTAACCTAGACTTGCATATCACTTTATCAGAAAAATTGTATAATATATTGCATAGAGAGAGAGAGTGTGTGTGTGTGTGTGTGTGTAAAGCAAAACAAAGCCTGGAAAGAATGTTCGAGGCAATACTTTTAAGCCTTGTACGTGAGAGGGAAGGCAGCAGACAGCGGTGGGTGGAGCACGCTGTTTAGGGCTGTTGGGGGCTGTTTAGGGCTACGAGGATGCCCTGACGAACCCTAGGAGCCCCCGGCCAGGTCCTGTGAGGCGTGGGAGGGGCAGGGTAGTCTTGGTCTGGGTCTTGGCACTCTATCTCTCTTCTCTTGGGGTGCCAGCCACTTGCTCTCTTTATTGTCTCTCTCCCTTCCTCTCTCTCTCTCTTCCCTCCCTCTCTCTTTTTCTCTTTATTCTCTCTCTCCCTTCCCTTCTCTCTTTCTCTCTTTTTCATCATTCCTTTCTCTCTACTCTCTCTCTCATTCCTTCTGTAGTGACATATACTTGCAGCTACAAAGCATAAAACAACGCTGAAACAGGGTAGATTATACAGTCATGATATAAACTACTGTGTATCATCTTCAGTGGCACAGACACAGCAGTAGTAATGCTATAATTCGTAATATATGGCACCTGGCGATATTAGTGCAGGTGGCGACTTTACCGTTATCTACGGTAGTGATTTGCAACAAAAATGGCAAAAAAACCCACCACGGAACTCTACCTCTAACTCATTACCAACGTTCAAGTTACATACATTCAGAGATACGTACAAACCTGTGAGTAATTATAACTATGCAGTGGTTTTCATGTATATTTCATCCCTCCAACATGTCTCAGAAGCATTAGAGTGTAGCCAGCCAGCCAGTCAGTCAGTCAGTGGTGATGGTAATAGTAAGAACCATTGACACTACGTATAGACCATTTAAGCTGATACAATATAGGCACTGTTGAGTAATATTGGGCTATAAGCTGTATAGACCATTTAAGCTGATACAGTATAGGCACTGTTGAGTAATATTGGGCTATAAGCTGTATAGACCATTTAAGCTGATACAATATAGGCACTGTTGAGTAATATTG
This sequence comes from Chionoecetes opilio, assembly GCA_016584305.1. Lineage (NCBI taxonomy): Eukaryota > Metazoa > Arthropoda > Malacostraca > Decapoda > Majidae > Chionoecetes > Chionoecetes opilio. Next base: position 143,607 of record JACEEZ010012330.1, on the reverse strand, counting down.
GGCAATAAGCTGTATAGACCATTTAAGCTGATACAATATAGGCACTGTTGAGTAATATTGGGCTATAAGCTGTATAGACCATTTAAGCTGATACAATATAGGCACTGTTGAGTAATATTGGGCTATAAGCTGTATAGACCATTTAAGCTGATACAATATAGGCACTGTTGAGTAATATTGGGCTATAAGCTGTATAGACCATTTAAGCTGATACAATATAGGCACTGTTGAGTAATATTGGGCTATAAGCTGTAGTGTACTTTTGTTCTTTTGACAGTGGTGTGTGTGCAGTGTTCAGTATTGACAAGAGTAATGCTGGACTAACTTTTGTACATTGCAAGTTCAATACAAACCCCACGAACGTACGTTAAGTATGGGAGCTCCTGTATTTGCCTCAATGATTACTTTTGTTCAGGTGTAACAACTCCAACTGTTATTAATTCTACTCATGGTGCTTTATCTATAACTATTTCCATCGTTTTTTAGTTACTTTTCACCCATTGCCATAATGACACTAGCTACCCCCTTTTTAGGCAAATTTCTGCCTTATTGTATTAATGCCTTCATATTTAAGGGAATGTTCACACTAGTATACCATGTTTCATCTTTCCAGGATACTTTGATCATTCTATGCAAAAACCTGCATGAAATAGACACAGGTGTAAATATTTATAGCCTCGGTTTTTTCTAACTTTGTCGCACTGTCTTGTATATTTGTAGACAATTTGCACTTGTCTTTTAATGCAGTAGTCATCACTTTTCCTGCGGCTGTCCAATGATGAAGAGACAGAGTAAGGTTTATGCGATATACATATATGTGACCTGCAGAAAATAGGAGTGTAACTTATGCGTGGAAAGACTGTTTTTTAAGGCAATCAGCAGAGAAACCTTTAAAACCCTGAATACATTTATTGAAAGTCACACCTGCACTGCCAACCCAACAACTGCTGGGGCCATTACTCCCTCACAGAACACAAGGGCACGGCTGCCACCACACATGTAACACACTGCCCACCACCACCACCACCACCCATTGCCACACAGGACACACTCCCACAGGCACGGGTACAACCACACTTGTCCACACAACACACCACCTCAAAAGTGGATCTTCATGTGCTTGGCAATATCAGGCTTTGTCTTGAAACACTTGCTACAAATATCACACTTGAACTCCCGCAAGCCAGTGTGTCTAAAGGTGTGTTGGTTGAGTTCAGAACGGGTATAAAACCTTTTCCCACACTCTAGGCATTCATGGTTCTTAACACCACTGTGTGTCAGGGTGTGTCTGGTGAGTTCACCCTTTGTAGCAAATCTTTTCCCACACTTTAGGCATTCATGATTCTTAACACCACTGTGTTTCAGGGTGTGTCTGGTGAGTTCAGAACAGGTATAAAACCTTTTCCCACACTCTAGGCATTCATGGTTCTTAACACCGCTGTGTGTCAGGGTGTGTTTGGTGAGGTGACTCTTTGTAGTAAATCTTTTCCCACACTCTAAACATTTATAATTCTTAACACCACTGTGTGTCAGGGTGTGTGTGGTGAGGGAACCCATTGTAATAAATCTTTTCCCACACTCTAAACATTCATAATTCTTAACACCACTGTGTGTCAGGGTGTGTGTGGTGAGGGAACCCATTGTAATAAATCTTTTCCCACACTCTAAACATTCATAATTCTTAACACCACTGTGTGTCAGGGTGTGTCTGGTGAGTTCACCCTTTGTAGTAAATCTTTTCCCACACTCTAGGCATTCATGATTCTTAACACCACTGTGTGTCAGGGTGTGTCTGGTGAGGTCATTCTTTCTAGTAAATCTTTTCCCACACTCTAGGCATTCATGATTCTTAACACCACTGTGTGTCAGGGTGTGTTTGGTGAGTTCACCCTTTGTAGTAAATCTTTTCCCACACTCTAAACATTCATAATTCTTAACACCACTGTGTGTCAGGGTGTGTGTGGTGAGGGAACCCATTGTAGTAAATCTTTTCCCACACTCTAAACATTCATAATTCTTAACACCACTGTGTTTCAGGGTGTGTGTGGTGAGGTAACCCATTGTAGTAAATCTTTTCCCACACTCTAAACATTCATAATTCTTGACACCACTGTGTGTCAGGGTGTGTTTGGTGAGGGAACCCATTGTAGCAAATCTTTTTCCACATTCTAAACATTCATAATTCTTAACACCACTGTGTGTCACGGAATGTTGCTCAAGCTGACTCTTGTATTTGAATGTTTTGTCACACTGCTGGCACTTCAGCTCACTGTGTGCCTTGTGGCCTGAGCTGCCTGCCTCCAGGTGATTCTTGCCATCACCCCTGTGCCTCCCCACCCCTGAGGCAGACTGATCCTGCTGCTCCCGGCCACTCATGCTGCTGCCCGGCCCCACAGCCTCCACCGCAGCAACACTCTGGCCAACACACGCGACGGCCGGTCCTGCGGGAACCCTCGGGGATGCCGCAGCGAGCCGGGTCAGTGCCGGGCAGGGCAGCCGGCTTGGACTGTGACCTCAGCACCTGCAACAGTGGTGACAGTCAGCACACAGAGAGCCACGTGCTGCCCTGACACTCTGCTCCTGCCTGCAGGGCCCCACACCCTGCTTCCTGCCTCACTCACACCACACTTGGCAAGGCCTCCTCTCCCTCCTCCTCCTCCTGAAAGGGGAGGTGAATAACTGGACTAATAAGGTGAATAAAGGACGTGTTGATGAAATTGAAAGATGAGGAGGAAGAGACAAGACTTGAAGATGAAGTGGAAGAAGTAGTAAGATTGGGACCTTATGCAGAAGGAAGAGATAGACCCATCAAACTAAGATTGAAATGGCAGACTGCAACCCAGGAGATCCTGGCGAGAGCTTTTAGGCCGAGGTCAACGGATGATGACAGGGAGGTGGATGCAAAACAAGCCGTGAAGGAAAAGCAAAGGAAAGGAAAGAGGAAGTAAGGCAGAAAAATGAACAAAGAACGGAGGAAGAGAAAGCAACATGTTTTTTAAGGTAGTATTAGATGAATGGCTGAGAAAATTATATACAGTAAAACCTCTCCTATTGGGACTAATTGGGCCAAGGAGTGGTCCGAGTAATGCAAGGTGCCGAATAATGGGGGGATTATATAGGGGGGGATAGGTATAAAAAAGTAAAAATAATAATAAATAAATAAAAAAATCTAGTTGTATATAAATATTATTAGGTAGGAAATTTCGCCCCCTAAAAAAAAAAAAATTCTAGGTGTATAGTATATTAGCTAGGAAATTTTGACCCCTAAAAAAAATTAAAAAAATCTAGGTGTTATATAGCTAGGAAATTTCGACCCCTTAAAAAAAAAAAAAAAAAAAAAAAAAAATTAGGAGGAGGTTGGAACACTGAGGGTCCGAATAGGCGAGGTTTTCCTGTATCAAGAAAAAAGACTGAAGGAAAATGTTGTGAGGAAATATGTTGTACAAAACGGAATGGCAGTGATGTACACGACCACAGATGTGATGATACCAAGCAGCCTGGAACAGAGATTATTTATTAACTAAAGATCCAGGCGTGGTGTGTCTAACAGACTCCATGCACTGTCCTGTAGCCGACAATCCACGGGAAATGGGTCAAAACTGCTAAAATACACAACTTTCGGCAAAAAGTATCAAAATATTACCCGATTCTATACGCCATGTTAGGAAAAATTTTCTTATTTTACCTTATTTTAGGGTTATTTAGGTTGCCTGTATACCTGCAGCTGCCTAAGTGTCTACATTTACCTTGTGCACTGTCCTGTAGCCGTTAGTCCTGTAGAAATGGGTCAAAATAGCTAAAATAACGGACTGTTTTGCTCGCCGTCCGGTTTCTGGGTCCAAACCAAACAGCTGATTAGTGATTACAAAGTCACTGCCAGCCACTTGCTCTCTCCCTTCCTCTCTTTATTCTCTCTCTCTCCCTTCCTCTCTCTTTATTCTCTCTCTCCCTTCCTCTCTCTTTATTCTCTCTCTCTCCCTTCCTCTCTCTTTATTCTCTTTCTCTCCCTTCCTCTCTTTATTCTCTCTCAAAAATGATTTTACTAACAATGATACTAACCCAGATAATGATAATGCGGTCACAAATAATTTCTTCAGGCCTAAACCAGTTGATGTTGATACTGTAATTATCACAATATCCAAACTAAAGGAGACCAAATCTGTAGGTAGCGATGGCATTTCCCTAAGTTTTATAAAAGACAGCAGCCTCTTAATCACGGCTTTTTACCTAACTTGTATATTCAACACCTCAATCGCTACAGGTAAATTTCCCAATCCCTGGAAACATGCTGTTGTTGTCCCTATCTTTAAAGGAGGGGATAGTAATATGAGCTCTAATTACAGACCTATATCTCCTTCCTGTACTATCAAAGGTTTTAGAAAAAATTGTAGCTAAACAACTTTCCGACACACCTAGAAGAGAATGCTTTACTTTCCGACACTCAACATGGATTCAGGCCAAAATTATCCACTGAAACTGCTCTCACAGTAATATCCAACCATGTATATAGTAACCTAGATAATAAGAGAATAACTATGATAACTTTGTGTGACTTGTCAAAGGCATTCGACAGCGTTAATCACGACATTCTACTGCAGAGATGCCTTATGTTACGTATTGACCCTTTCTGGATCCAAGATTATCTGTCTAATAGAACCCAATCAGTCCGACTAAACAATAACATATCATCCAAAATCTATAGTAAACATATGGAGTCCCACAAGGCTCTATCCTTGGCCCTATTCTTTTCTATATTTGTTAATGATATCTCGGAGTACTAAACGATTGTGTTAGTTCAGTATGCAGACGATACACAGTTTATCCACAGTGGCAATACAAACGTAGACCAACTAATCACGAGAGCTAAAGTAACGCTGTCGAATGCCAAGACTTACTTCCTAAAAAGTGGTCATGTTAAATTCTAAAAAGACTCAATTTTATTTATTGGAACACGGCAATTGTTATCGAACATTCCAGACGATATGACCATCAACTTTAACATAATAATAACAATAACCAAGCATGTCAAAATATTGGGTTTTACTTTGACAGAACATGACCTTCGACACACACATACACCAACTCACTAAGAAAGTAACAGGAGTATTCATGTTCATAAATAGAGTGAAAGGACTTATTGACAAGGACACCAGAGTGATTGTTATACATACACTAGTGTTAAGTCTAATTAATTACGGACTCAAGATAGGGGGCAACACCAATGAAACCTCATGGCAGCAAGTACAAAAACTGCAAAACTTCGCTGCCAAAGGGCTGCTGGGGGGTTACAAAAAAAGAACAACGACCATGCGACTTCCTAGATACAAGAAACTTAAGTGGATAAAGATGGAAAGAAAAAAAGTGAAATTTATCCAATGCATGATGGTGTATAAAGCTACCCAGAAGTATTATCCTGAGTGGCTATTGAATTACCATGTTAACACAGATAAATGGGACTGCATAACAAAGACAAAATGAAACCTTAGTTGTCCCAAGAGTGAACACAGAAAAGGGTGCCAGGTTCTTTATTAGTAAGTGGACCGAGATGCATGGAACAAAAGTCCCTTCTAATATAAAAACTCCCGTCACCACGAGTTTCAAAAAAAAGCCTTAACTACTTTAGTAAGCTCTTCAAGGTGGCCTTTGCCTAAGGAATTTTCAAATATCATAATATTTATACACTAGCTTTATTATCGTATATACAATATATGTATTATGTTTATTATGTAAGTTAATCTACATTCTCCATGTAAACTATATTTCACCATGTAATGTTATTTTTAGTAAGTTAGAGAAAACCATGTACATAATGGAATAAAGCATTCTGATCTCTGATTCCTTCTCCCCTTCTTCGCTTTATTCTCTCTCCCTTCCTCTTTATTCTCTCTCTCCCTTCCTCTCCTTATTCTCTCTCTCTCCCTTTCTCTTTATTATCTCTCTCTCCCTTCCTCTCTTTATTATCTCTCTCCCTTCCTCTCTTTATTCTCTCCCTTCCTCTCTTGATTCTCTCTCCCTTCCTCTGTCTTTATCTCTCTCCCGTCCTCTGTTATTTATTCTCTCTCCCTTCCTATCTTATTCTCTCTCTCCCTTCCTCTCTTTATTCTCTCCCTTCCTCTCTCCTTTACTACTCTCATTCCTCTCTGTGTATTCTCTCTCTCTCCCCTGCCTCTCTTATTCTCTCCCTTCCACTTCTCTCTTCATTCCCCCTCTTCTCTCTCTCTTTTTCATCATTCCTTTCTCTTACTCTCTCTTCGCTCTTCATTCCTTCTGTCAGTGAATATACTCGCAGCTTCACAACGCATAAACCAACGCTGAAACAGGGTTAGATTATTAAAGTCATTGATATAAACTACTGGTATCATCTTCAGTGGCACAGACACAGCAGTAGTAATGCTATAATCGTCAATACAGGCGCCTGGCGACATTAGTGCCAGGTGGCGACTTGACTTATTACGGTAGTGATTTGCAACAAAAATGGCAAAAAAAACCACCACGGAAACTCTACCTCTAAACTCCATTACCAACGTCAAGTTACAAAATTTCAGAGATACGTACAAAACCTGTGAGTAATTAATTATAAAACTATGCAGTGGGTTTGCATTGTATTATTCAATCCCTCCAACATGGTTCGAAGCATAGAGTGTAGCCAGTCAGTCAGCCAGCCAGTCAGTCAGGTCAAGTGGTGATGGTAATAGTAAGAAACCATTCACACGACGTTAATAGACCATTTAAGCTGATACAATATAGGCATTGTTGAGTAATATTGGGATTATAAGCTGTATAGACATTTAAGCGATACAGTATAGGGCACTGTTGAGTATATGCGGGCATAAGCTGTTATAGACGATTTACAGCTGATACACTATAGGCATGTTGGTAATATTGGGCAATAAGCTGTATAGACCATTTAAGCTGATACAATAGAGGCAATGTTGAGTAATATTGGGCTATAAGCTGTATAGACCATTTAAGCTGATTACACTATAGGCATTGTTGAGTAATATTGGGCTATAAGCTGTATAGACCATTTAAGCTGATACAATATAGGCACTGTTGAGTAAATTTGGGCTATAAGCTGTAGTGTACTTTTTGTTCTTTTGACAGTGGTCGTGTGTGCAGTGTTCAGTATTGACAAGAGTAATGCGGACTAACTTTTGGTCATTGCCAAGTTCATACAAACCCACGAACGTAAGTAAGTATGGGAGCTCCTGTATTTGCTCAATGATACTTTTGTTCAGGTTGTAACAACCAACTGGTATTAATTCTACTCATGGTGCTTTATCTAAACTAATTTCACATCGTGTTGAGTACTTTTCACCCAGTGCCATACATGACACTAGCTTACCCCCTTTTTAGGCCAAATTTCTGCCTTATTGTATTAATGCCTTTCATATTTAGGGGAAAGGTTCACACTCGTATACCATGTTTCATCTTTTCAGGATACTTTGATCATTCTATGCATAAAACATGCATGAAATAGACAAAAGGGGTAAATCTATTATAGCCTCGGGGTTTTTTTTCTAACTTTGTTGCAGTCTTCTATCTTTGTAGACAATTTGGACTTGTCTTTAATGCAGTATCATCACTTTTCTGCGGCTGTCCAATGATGAAGAGGACAAGAGAGGTAAGGTTTATGCGATATTAAATATATGTGACCTGCAGAAAATAGGAGGTAACTTATGCGTGGAAAGACGAGCTGTTTTTTAAGGCAATCAGCCAGAGAAGAGAAACCTTTAAAACCCTGAATACATTATTGAAAAGTCACACCTTGCACTGCCAAACCCAACAACTGCTGGGGCATTACTCCCTCCACAGAACACAAAGGGAACGGCTTTGCCCACCAAACATCAATGTAACACACTCCCACCACCACACCACCCATTGCCACACAGGAACACACCACCAAACAGGCACGGGTTACAACCACACTTGGTCCACACAAACACACACTCAAAAGTGGATCTTTCATTGTGCCTGGCAATAGTCACTCTTTGTCTTGAAACACTGATACAAAATCTCACACTTGAACTCCCGCAAGCCAGTGTGCTAAAGGTGTGTTGGTTGAGTTTTGAACGGGTAATCACACCTTTTCCACACCTCTAGGACTTCATGGTTCTAACACCACTATGTGTCAGGGGGTGGTCTGAGGTGGAGTTCACCCTTTCATAGCAAATCTTTCCCACACTCTAAAATTCATAATTCTTGACACCACTGTGTGTCAGGGTGTGTCTGGTGAGGTTACCCACTGTAGTAAACTTCTTTTCCCACACTCTAAACATTTATAATTCTGAACACCACCGTGCCTGTGTAGGTGTGTGGGGTGAGCTGACCTCTTTGTAATAAATCTTTTCCCAGCACTCAAAACATTCATAATTCTTCTGGACACACACGTGTGTCAGAGTGTGTGTGGTGAGGTCCCTTTTGTAGTAAATCTCTTCCCCACTCTACACATTCATGGATTCTTAAACCACCTGTTGGCAGGGGGTGTTCGGTGAGGTCACTCTTGTAGTAAACTTTTCCCAACTTAACATTCATAATTTTAACACCACTGCGTGTCAGGGTGTGTTCGGTGAGGTGACATTTTGTAAGTAAATCTTTTCCCACACTCTAAACATTCATTGATTCTTAAACACCACTGTGTGTCAGGATGTGTCTGTGTGGAGGGAAACCCATTCTAGTAAATCTTTTCCCCACACTCCTAAACATTTCATAATTCTTAACAACACTGTGTGTCAGGGTGTGATCTGATGGTGGAGGGACCCTTTTCAGTAAATCTTTTCCCACACTCTAAACAATTCATAATTCGTAACACCACTGTGTGTGAGGTTCCTGTGTTTGGTGGGGAAACTCTTTTGAGGTAATTCTTTTCCACACTCTAAAACATTCATAATTCTTAACACACTGTGTGTCAAGGAAATGAATATCAAGCCAACTTGCATTTGAATGTTTTGTCACACTGTGGCACTTCAGTCACTGTGTGCCTTGTGGCACTGAGCTGCCCATGCTCCAGGTGATTTTGCCCATCACCCCTTGCCTCCCCAACCCCCTTGAGGCAGACTGATCCTAGCTGCCTCCCGGCCACTCATGCTGCTGCCCGGCCCAACAGCCTCACCAACCGCAGCAACACTCGGGCCACCACACAGCGAACGGCCGGTTCGACTGACGATGTACACGAAATCACAGATGTATGTGATGTGATACCAACCCAGCCTGGAACGGAGAGATATTTATTAACTAAAAGATCGGGTGTGTGTCTAACAGGACTGAATGCTTAGGAAGACCAAGGTGCTAAAGTAATAACTAAACATGTGCAGAAGGGGACAGAAGTGGTGGAGTTATGATTAAGACAAAATATAAGGGTGCAACCGTAATAAAACAAAAGTGGAGTATGGAGAAGGAAGAGCTGCAAAGTGAGTGTAACCAACTAGAAGTCACACTAGAAGAAACACAGGACTTATAGTGGCGACTCTGTTACCAGCCCAAAACAAGACTTGGAGGAAGGAAAGGAACATGAGAAAGTACTAGAGGATACCTTGACAAGTAACTCAAGGCGTACATTTCTAGTGTTTGCCCAGACTCTCCCACTTTCCCCCAAACAAGCTGGGGAACCTGTGGGCAATGCGGGGTTTCGGGTGGGGTGAACAAAATTATGCGTCGAGGAAACACGTAATTTAAGAGTTGTGTAGGGGGGGGTTTGGTTTGTTTAAATTCCCTAGATCCTAGGGTAATTTCCTGGTATCTAGAGAAAGTTGCCTAACCAACAAAAACTAGCGGGGGGCTTGACCGTGGCCACCGAGCTGGTTAAAGTTAAGAGATGATTAATTTATCGATTTCATGAGTTATTTATTTAGTTAACGCTAATTTATGCAGTTTCTAATTATTTATCAGGAAAAGGTAAATATATCAATGGAAACTAATTTAAATTCCGCTTCTATTGATATTTTCCATTGTAAAAAGTTTTTTCACAAAATATAAATGGCAAAAAATTTTTTTTGTTTAAATGCATGCATAATTTCTTGAAAGTGTTCATAATGGCATTTCTTTAGAGTGTTTATACGGTTTTTTATTTAAAATATTATAGAAAAAATTCCGAAGATAACAGTATAATTTTTATACTTAAAACATATATTAGGTAGGAGGAAATTACCCGATTTCATGATTTTTTATAGTTAGTTAACCGCAATTTCTGCATGCCGCTAATTCATTGATCACCTAAAACGAAATTATATCAATGGAAAGCTAATTAAACTCCGCTTCTATTGAGATTATCCATGTAAAATGTTTACGAGCCAAAATATTAAATGGCGAAGAGTTTAAGGTAAGCATATTCTTGAAAGTTCATAATGGCATTTCTTTGTGTGTTTTCGGTTTTTTATTTGATAATCTTATAGAAAAAACAACATTTCCTAAGATAAAAAGTATATCTTTTATACTGATAAACATTATATTGGTAGGTAAATTGTACGGGGAGCGGAGCGTGGTGGTATCCTTATGGTGTGACGTCACGGGCGATCCACCAGGCTTGTCTCTCGGTGGGTCTCGGCTTGACCCACCGATAACCTAACCTAACCAAAGCGAACCTACCCAAATCAAACCTAACCTAACCAAATCTAACCTAACTTTCAAATGTACCTAAACTTACAAAATCTAACCTAACCAAAACCAAAACAAATTCTAATCTAACCTAACCTAACCAAATTCAAAGATGACAACCTTATCAAATCTAAACTAACCTACACAATACGTATAACCTACATAAGAGTTAAGCTAACCTCCTAGCGGTCGGGCTTGGGGGGTGTTCTCGACACTTGGGTCATATTCCGTGAGGATGGTCAGGTGCAGTCTCTGGACTCAGAAGAAATAACAATGACTGTTCCCTTGGATGTAGTGTGAATGTTTTCAACAGCCCTACAAACTCACCAAATATTGTATGTGGTAGGCATGTTTTGTAGCCGTGGTCCTTAATCCGCATTGGCCCAGTGTGGCCCAGCCTTGTTTTGGGGAGAGGGGGAGTATGGCCAAACCACTAGATAATACCAAGTGCCAACCACAACTACCAGGTCACGTCAACAGGAATCAAAATAGAGTGATTTAAAACGCATTTGAAACATTAGTACAACTCACAAAAACACGATATGATAGAAGTTTTTTAATGGATCAAGGGATACAATCACGGCGGTAGCAAAAGTTCTTACGGTTTAGGAAGCAGGCTTAGAACAAGAAGTCACGGATTCAAGCTGGGAAAAAGTTGTGGGTTTATTAATGAAAAGGGAGGAAACTGGTTCACAAATAGGGTGGTGAATGATTGGCATGCGACTCAGTAGACAGGTAGTTAGTGGCAGTCATAGGGAGCTTTAAAAGGAGGCCTGGGTACAGGTTATGGATGGGGCTTGAAAGGTGGATGTAGGTAGTGGTTAAGTAACAGAACTTAAAACCTCGTGTAGGTTCTCCCAGCCTCTTGTTAGCTCCTTCTATTACTATGTTCTTTATGTAGCACTGCCAAATCCACCAACTGCCAGACAGCGTGGCAATAATTCCTCACCAAGTCAGCCAGACCCTAAAACTCAACACTAAACAAACACTCTGTAAATAAATGTACCTCATCAACAAACGACAAAACACAAACTTTTAAAACTACACGACCAAAGTCACTACTCTGAAAAAATAGCAAGAACAACTACAAATAAAATAAAAAACTACAAAATAGACAAACTACCCGAGAAGAAACGAGGCGATATTGTAGAAGGAACTTTCCGGCGTCCTGGGCGGATAATGTAGGGCTTACGGCAATGTCGAGGGCCACACTTCCGAATAGAGTTTTTTGCGCTCTACAACTTTTGTCATTCAGTGAAATTTTCGAATCTCTATCGTAAGTGGCTTTTTCTGTGGGTGTAAAGTGTAACGGAGTAGTGACTCTTTCAGGTGAGCTTCGTGGCCGTCTGGCGGACTAATTGTAGAAGTATGCATATAATCTTTGAGGTCACACTCCCGATAGAGTTTGTGGCCCTCTACACAACTTTGGTCATCAGTGGAATATTTTAATCTCGACCGTAAGTGGCTTTGTGTACGAAAACTCCCCGAGCCTCAGAAAAACCGTCAGAATGGTCTGGGACTTTTGGTTTCTCGAGTTGCCACGGTATGAATTGTACGAGTTTTTTTTTCGTTTGACGAGTTTATGCGACTTTTTCGGGCCCCAATGACCGTTAACATATCTTGGAGCAACGTCTGGTGTACTATCTTATGGCTGCAATGTACCGAACGCTCTACGACTGAACGTTTGGGAGTTAGAAGTATGAATTTTTAATTGAGGTTTTTCCCGTTCAACAAATATCGTCATTGGGAAAATTTACATAAGGCGATCTTTCTGGTTGAAGAAGCCGGCTTCTTGCAGCTTGCGTTTTCTGTTATGGCGAGCTGGCACTTTTAAGAAAAGCGGCTTCTTACGGATTGGCCAAGCTGGTCAAGCCGTAAGAAGCCAAAAAAGCTGAGAGACAGGGGCCAGGATGCTGAGAGCGAGCTTTAGGGCGCCCCTATCCCCAATAGGGCGCCGTGGTAAGGCGAAAAACGCAATCCCATCGCCAGTCAGTCGAGATTGCTGCCTTAGTGGCACCGCTAAAGGCGCTGAAATAAGGCCATGGTCAGACCCTGACTTAGGGCTACTGTTGGCTTAGGACAGAATTAATCTTTGCTGTTTATAAGGCAAATATAGCCTTGTTTCAGTTCCTACATCGTAACAATTGGTGTTTACGTAATAGTGTTGCAAGGTGTGTATGAATTGATCGTGAAAGACTAAACACGGCATTATAGGGTGTTTTTATAAGCTTATATGCTGGCGATAAAAATGTTGTGTTGTGTGTTGGTTGGGCGGGCGGGCGGAGGGCGAAGCGACTAGACCAGTGTCACCAAGGGTGCTCCGCCCGCACTAAAATGTTGTACTATTATACGGTATAATCATATTACCAGATGATATTTAGGACAACTGAACATACCATCATCTTCACGAAAACATGAGTGCATATCATGACTGTATAAAATTACAGTAAACTATACTATAATAAGATAATGAGAGCAAAATGAGATCGTGTATAAACATTTATTTTCTTTCACCTTTTTTTATTAAACTCTTCCTTACTCCTGTACTTTTGCTTGCATTAAATTTTCACTCACAGTCTCGGAATCACCACAGTTTTCCGATTATCATGGTATGTGGCACGTCCCAATGCAAAAATATATAAGTGGTCAAAACCTGTGATGAATGTCATACTTGTGACAAACAGTTTTCGGCGGGCCGCAGGGGCGAGCGTTGCCTTATTGCAGAGGTGAGGGAGGGAGGGACTAAAATTCTTGTTTTGGTGTTGAAGTGTTCAAGCCTTGTGATTGGTCGAAGCTGCCTAAACAGCGCTCAGACAGGCAGCGTGATTGGCTAGTAGGATTCTCGGACCACACCCACGCATTGGGCTTTAGAGGTGTATGGCAGGGCAAAAGCGCCTGAAATCTCGACTGTACATAGCCTTGAGCCGGTGCCTTAGCCGGGCCTGTTACAAAAGCGCCTGAAGACCGGTAAAGCGCTCTTTTCGCCTTACCTCTATGGCACTTCTCAGCATCTTCCCCCTGGGCTCGCTTACCACGGCTTCTTCCCGCTTGTTGCCGTGACGTCAGAGATAACAACAAATATGGCGGGGAGGGCAGAGATTCTGACACAGTGAGTATCGTCGTAGAAATACTGTAATTACAGATAACAGGACACAAGTAAACACATAGATGTACATTCAGAAGCTCATCATCAGATTCAACATCTTGCTTTCAGACTTTCCCTGCTCTCCATGCACACATGCACTCATCTATGCTGATGACAGCTCTCTCATTTGCTCTGCTCCCACTATCCAGGAGGCTCAAGACCATCTTCAACGTGGGCTTGATGCCGTCCACTCATGGACCACCCGTTGGGGCCTGACGGTGAGTGCCCAGAAGTCTAGCCTTCTGTGCTTCACCCGAAGGCGTATTCCCAACATCCCAATGGTCACCATTAATGGGTCCCCAATTTCCTTCAAAACCCAGCACAAATTCCTTGGTTTACTGTTGGATGGCCCCCGCCTAACCTGGGGCCGCCACATACAGTACCTGGTGACCTCGTGCCTCAAGAGGCTTAACTTAATGAAGTCCCTTGCAGGGGTCAAGTGGGGTGCGGACAGGAATACCCTCCTTCATTTCTATAGCACTTACATCCGTAGTCGCTTAGACTACGGATGTGAGGTTTATGGTGCGGCCTCACCTTCCCTCCTCCACAAGTTAGATGTAATCCAGAATAATGCCCTTCGTATAGCTTTGGGGGCCTTCAGGTCCTCCCCAGTCACAGCCCTTCAGGCAGAATCCTCCCTCTCCTCCCTGTCACACCGACGCTCCACCCTCCTTGTCCGCACCTACACCAAACTTCCCTCCCCCCCTAGCTGCCATCCCCTCCACCCCCTCCTCCCCCGACAGGTAGGAACCATTCATGGCCCCGCCGATCAAGCCAAACCCCTTTCGTAGAGGACCCTCTCCTTTTTGTTCTACCCGGGTGACTCCCCCCCCTTTTCGCACTTGGAGAAGCCTCTCCCTGGGCCCTTGGTTTCCTCTCTTTCTCTAATTTTCTCTGCCTTCACACACCAACCCCATGGCCCAAAGGGGCTGCCTGTCCGTGCAGGGCAGGTCCCTTTTTTATCCCTTACTACCCCTACTGAAACTAGTGCTCCCTTCAAGATGCCATTCCCGCGGCTAGGGGGCCCCGAGGATGACAAAGGGGGAAAAACGCTTCCCCCCCCTTTTAAACCCACTAAACAACCACATTCGTCCCCGCTCCCGGGGGACGCGATATCAAGTTTGATCGCTTTTTGGAGGAGTCCGGTTATCAGTGATAACCGACGCATCGGGATGAAGAGGAGAGGTGCCACGTAGAGGAGAGATGTTAGTGCAACGAAGCCAGGAAAAAAAGGAGGAGGACTCACTTTCCCAAGCCTGCACACTTCTTCCCTGGGCACAGACCGCATTCTGCGTCGAGCGGACGGGGACATCTCTCACCTCCACCACCCCTGGGGTTAGGGCGAGCGGCGCCTACTAAAGGTCGCGAGTCCCGCGCCCATCCACCGTTCGCCCGCCGCATCCCCTGCGGCGCCACCCCCACCTTCGCGAGTCCGTGTAAGCATGGGCCCACAGTCCACCACATTGCTGGTCGATTTTTCCCTTCAATTTTTCCGGGCAGTGGCGTCGTCTGGGGGAAGATTACTCTCCCATGCTGGTTTCACAGAGGCTCCCCACGACACAAGCAACTCACCAGTGAGGAGGGAGTGTCACTGGACGTACAAAGGACCCTAGAACACACCCTAGGGATCGCCCCTGACCTTCCTTGACTGTGAAGAGGTTTAGACCCCCACAGTCCCATTCAAGAGTAAACGAAATGAAGCATACCCGTCGAGAATTACGTGCTGAAAGCAAGCGACGGCGATCTTTCTCCGATTTCTTCGTGCGCCGAAGAACCGGGGCAGGGGAGGTCGATTTTGTGTATTGGGTAACGAAAATGAGTGGCGGAGACCCAATTTGAAAAGGTTCTGCAAAGGGGTGTGGGGAGATGAAAAAACTGATTCAACGCCTTATCTCCTGAAAGGGCCCTTCTCTTAAAAGACGTGGCCCCTGTTGCCGATCCTTCGAAGCCCCCGCCATACAGCCCGCTATATACTCGTCTCCAAGCCAGCTTTGCCCATGTCCCCCTACAAAAAGGGCGGGCCCCACGACAAACGCCCATTCACCTAAAACAGCCCCCCTTAGGTCAGGCGTAAAGATTAAACATCTATAGAACAGGGGTTTTCCCACCCGTTCACCCCTGCCAGTCCTGGGCGCGGGGGTCATGGCCCAAAGGCCCGGCCGGGGAATGCGTCCGCTATAACTGGGGCCCGTCGGGGCTTTGGGCGGGGAGACAAATGTCCCCAAAAAACAGCCCAATGTCGCCTTTGCAAAAGGGAGGGCCCAATCGAAGGTTCTGCCGCAACCGCCTAGCCACGAGGGCCGGGTGGCGTTTTAAAAACGCTCGTCGCGCATCACCCCCCCCCAAGGTAAAAACAGCAACTGTGTAATTTCTAACAGATTTTACCTTCCAGCGCCATGACCCCTCCCCCGGTCTGTGCCACCTGGTGACGGCGGTCACTTCAAGGCTCCAGATGTTACCAGACACAGGCGCTGACGTCCTGTCATCGGCACGAGACCCCTGCAAATGCTTACATCCCCCCAGCAGCCAAAACCCTCCCGTCCACTATCGCTGACAGCGGAGGGTCAGTAAGACACTGCTGGGGGAGTTTTACGTATTTACGACTCCACGGGAAATCTTGTACCGCCAAAGTACGGGTGCAGAGGGTATTAAAACGCCCCCCTTTTCTTAGGGGCCACTGCATGGAGGGTATATACAACCCCCTTTCCCCGAAGCCAATATTGGGGTCAAGCACGCCAACAGATGCGCTGAGATGACTCCCCCTCCTACCACGTCCTCCCCCGTCAGCTGACGGGCCCATTTCTGCGCGATTTTCCGGAGTTTACTTTCAAGGCGGATCTCAAACATCTCCTCTAAACCCAGGGGGGCAAACCCAGGGATTCACGTAAAGGAGGGAGCTGTACCATCGCCATTCACCACCAGGCAGGTTTCCCTTCGCTTTTCAGCGCAAGTTAGGGGGAAAATTTGAGTCGATGACAGTAGGGAATCATCAACCCTGCCGGTGAGCCCCTTCAGAGGGTGTACCCGCAGTTTTCGGGCAAAGGGAAAAAAGGGGAGAATCAGGTTGACTTGACAAAAACCAATTTCCAAGGGCCCCCCAAAAATCCCCCCCAACCCATTCACGCGGTCCGCAGTGTAAACCCCGCAGCGCGATTTTTCACCACAGGGACCCCTTGTGGGAGTTTTGGCAGTTGGAATACACGAGGAGACCAACCTGAAAACCCTTTATCACACCCATAGGGCCCCGCTTTCAACACTGCAGAGGCCCCAGGGGGTTTCTCGGTATGGCGACGCTTATTTTCCCGCTGCGCCGGCCCCTGCAGGGTGTAGAAAAACTGCGAAAGGGGTGGACCTTTTCTCCTCTTCGCGAGACTTCCCCACACACCCCAAGTTTTCCCCAGTGCTCACTAGATGTCGCAAGTACGGGGAACATTTAACAAAGACAAGTTTGTGGTGCCGCGCCTAGTGTAGCTTTGGGGTAAAACCCTCCAGCTGAGGGCGGGGCCCCGGGGATGAGGACAGAGCAGTCCCATCCGGGATTCGCGACCCCCAACTTGACTGACCTCCGTATTCATGGGCCTGGTGAACCAGCTGTCGATTCCCCCCAGCCATCGCCGCTCCCCGCCAGCCACTCCGCCCCCTGATGAGCCCCGAAAAGAACTTTTACTTGGAATTGATCACGACGAGGTCTTCAGTCGGTCAAAGCGGGCTTCTTCGACCGCCATTTCGCCACTTGGGCCCCAGCTTTTCCCCATTTTATTATTAAAAAGGACCCTCTCGCCTCAAGGGGTTTTGGTTTACCCCTTCTGCAAGACCTGGCCAGGGACGCACTGCCTTCAGTGTGGCTCAAGATTCCCCCCTGACGCCGAACCCCCTACGCCACCATTTAACTCGGGGCTGCTCCCGCCCCCGGGGGCCATGTCGAAGTGCAGGCTTTCTTTATAGGCCTACAGAGCTTCAGTTGATGACGGACCACCGACCCCTGATCCGATTTCAACCATACCCTTGGACCGTGAGAACCCCCGCCTCCAAGCCTCAAGGAGAAGGTTTCCCCCTACCATTTCGGCCGTGTGCGTGCTGGGAAAGCAGCTCTGCATCCCGATGCCCCTCACGAGCCCCAGTTAGCCGCCACACGCCAGAGGACGAGAGGTATGCTCCGAAGCTCAGCACACCCCAGGAGCGTCGTGTCCCTCAAAAGCCATCAACCCGGATCAGGGCCTTAACCCCGCCCCCACACCAAGAGCCGATAGGGCGATCCAGGAATCCGAGCCGCAGCAGTGACATCCCCTCGTCACCCGCCTACGGGGGTGGTGACGTCAGGATTCCCTCCCAATCGGGACACCCTGCCCAAAATCTTACTCCCCCACTGGAAATTCCCTGACTGCTTGTAGCAGACGGGGGTTCCTGTATGGGGAGGAATTGGGTTCCCGCAGCCCACCCCCGCCGCACCCTTGCTCGGCACACGACAGTCACCGAGGGTCGCAGCCACGAAGCGCCCGGGCACAGCAGACTGTCTTTGGCCAGGTATCGATGCCGACATTACCGCCCCCGCCAAGCCCGGAGCCATGCCAGAAACCCACAGCCAGTCAGCAAAAAGAACCACTACGTGGACGACCACCCCCCAGGGCCTTTTGAGTCCATCTCCCAGACTTTTTCCGTCGCCGGGAAGTCTTCCTGGTCATCGCGGACAGACTTCCCGGGGGGCTGTGGGCGTCCCCTGCGGGGGGCCCATACTTTTTTTTCCCCCACGCACACCAACGGCTTTCTGCCGGACTTCCCGGGGTGTTTTGTCCGCTCCGCCCAGGATGGGCGGTGGGGGCCCCCAAATTTACCCGCACGCCTTTCCGGGAATTCCGGAGCGTGGGGTTTGTCTACCCCGCGGTTTCTTTTGCCCCATTTTCCCCCGTTAATGGCCACGCCGAGGCGGCCCTCAAGTCGGTGAAACATCATCCTCTAGACGGCGCCCAAAAGGGGAAAATCGACAGTGAAGATTCTCCGGGAGGGTCCCTGGAGTTTGCAACACCCCCAACTCCACGGGGGCGATCCCCTGCGAGAACTTTATGGCCACCCGCTGTCTGTGTCCCTCCCCCCCGAGTCCTTCTCAGAGGAGTGGCAGGCCCACAGAGGACGTGATCGCCGAGCTGCCGCCCGTGCTGAAAAGGTCAAGGCCCCCAGTACGATCAGCCGCCCGCCCCACCCCGGCTGGGTCGGCCAGACCCCCGTGTCCCGGACCCGACATCACACCGTGGGACAAGGTCGGGGGTTAGGGCCGGCACGACCCGGGGGCCCAGGGCGTTCTCCCTAGTGGGCGCGTTGGTTGGGGAACCGCCGTTTTCCCCCGACCGTTCCAACCCCCAGTGACGACCCTCCCCAAAATCCGTGTCCCCTTTCTCGGACAAGAAAATCAAGTCCCCTTTTATTCACCCCCCTGTGACCCGCGCCGTTTTCAGAGCTCAAAGAAAAAAGGGGTCCGCTCGAGACTAGCGCTATGAGCTGAAGGGGGGAGGGAGGTGTGGATATGTGATATGTGATATTTCAGCCTTTAATAATTTTACACATAATGCTGTTGCCCCCACTGATTTTAGACATGACACCCGCGCGCGCTGTGTCGCCTGGGCAGTCGCCCCCGTCGTCTGGCGCCAAACCCGCCCTCCGCTGGTGGATAGACCATCTCTTTTTCTTGGAAAAAAACTCCTACGGAAAATTGCTCGTTTCTCTTCGGATAACCCCCCCAACCACCCAGTTTTCCCCACTGCAACTAACGACACCCCGTTAATATAAGGGATATTTTTTGGAACGAAGAGCAGCGACGAAACTCGGGACGAAGACACGGGGGTACCCCTGTCTTTGTTTTTCAGACCTTTTTCCTTCTCGCCCGCTCTTCGTTTCCCAAAAAAATCCATTTATGGGAACCTTCCCCAGCGACGAAGGGGTTGCTCAACCTTCATCATGCTCTCCCGGGAGGGCTTTTTACCTTGGGGAGGGGAACTCTTCATGGCCCCCCACCGTATCAAGCCCCCCACACCTTTGTAGAGAGAGCCCTCCCTTTTTTCTTCTATCCGGGTGACCCCCCCTCCTTTCGCACTCTGGAGAAGACCTCTCCCCCGGGCATTGGTTTTCCCCCTCTTCTCTAATTTCTCGTCCCTTACACACCTACCCAGGTCCCAAAGGGTGCCTGTCCATGCAGGGCAGGTCCTTTTTTACTCCCCCCTACACACCCGCTACAGTAACCCCTTCCCCTTTTCACCGACGGCTCCCCTCTGCCAGCCCCTCCCTCTGTAGGTGCGGCCATGTACACCCGGCCAGGTTACTTTCCCCCGCCTGGAGGTTTCCGCCCGCGCCTCCATCCTCAGGAGAAATTTTGCCCCCAGGGGGGATCAAATAGCACCACCCTGCCCCCCCCCGTACAGTAACCTATTCACCGACCCCTCACAGCCTCCAATTCTCCGACGTCACCGCCCCCACTCACCCTGCCCTTTTCTTTCACACCACACCTTTGCTTTACATCCTTCTGGCCCTGTCATCCCTTTCAGTGGGTGCCCCCCACATTGGTGTCAGGGGCAACACTGTGGCGCAGGGGGAGAGAGGCCCCCATCCCTCCCCTCTCCCCTGACAGCCACGACCTGACTGATTCCTGATAACCTTCAGGGCTACATGCAAAAACCCACCCCTGGGACACAGAGCTGATGACGCCTTACAGACACTTACTTGGACGAATACGACATGAACACGACCACTGGGGACCCACTCCCCCCGCCGGCCCTGGACACCGCAGTCACCAGATCCGGATTGGGCCCCACCCGCCCCCCAACTCCACCTACACAAAAATGGGCAGGGCGATGACCCTCATGCCCCTGGTGCCCCACATACCTGGACCACCTGAACACCCCCTGCAAGTCCCCGCCCCCACTCCCCCCGCACGGCATCCTCCAAAACACATATCCACTCCTCCTCTGAGACCAACTCTAGCCGACCTCTTGAGTGGCTCTCCAGATCCCGGCTTGGCCTTCAAAATCCTCAAGCACACCAGGACCTTCCTACAGAAGTCTGGCCAACTGCACAGGATCTAACCTGCTGATTCATCTGCATCCTGCACCTTCGGGGCACTAGAGGCTGTGGCACCACAGCCTGCACGGCCCCTTCAAGCCTCCAACAACAACAACCTTTGATACCTTTGAAGAATCTTGGACGTTATCGGCGAAGTTGATGTAGGTCGCCACTCATGCCAGGTATAGTGTGTGTGTGTGTGTGTAGCTGCCTGTTCCTTACCTCCAGGACCTAAATACAGTGTTGTCATGGGAGTTATGTAGCCTACTGCCTAGGGTACCGGGAACTGTCGCAACAAACCAGTCTTTATTTATTTTTTCACGTCGGCGAGAGTTCTGGATTGGTGTTTCGGCGACAGTTCCATAAACCTAGCGGGTACCTGGAACTGTCGCCGATAGGAACACTCGCCGACGTAACGAGTGTTCCTATTTATCACGTCGGCGAGAGATCTATACAGGTAACAAACTTTTCAAATTTATTGAAAGTTCTCATAACACGAGGGGTAATAATATAAATCTAGTGAGTCCACAATTTCAACAACCCTCTACAACAAGAGTGTGGTATGTGACGGTCCTCAGCTGTGGAATTCCCTTCCTACTGATGTAAAAACATTAATATTTACATGTAATTTATTTCAATTTAAAAAGAAAATAAAGTTATTTGTTTACTTGTCAGAATACAGGACGTGTAAGACACGTAACGTGTAAGACTTGTACAGATACAGAATACGAACGATGTAAGTGTGTGTCAATACGCAAGTCAGTGTGGATGTTCTATATTGTTAACGCTTGTAAGAATGCATGTGTTGGAGATATGGTGCTTGTTTTTACATAATTGGAATCTTATTTACTGTAGTTGTAAAGTTTGATTGCATAATCTATTCAAAATAATTTCTTAGAAAATAATGTTGCCTGTGTACTGCAAATTCAGATTAGAAATTTCCGTCTGTCAAAGTCTTGGCTCGACAGACCATGCCGTTAATAGACATGGTATATATAAGTTTGTTTATATAATTTATAGATGTAACAATTATGGCAATAAATTTACTATTACTATTACGGGTACAACCACACTTGTCCACACAACACACCACCTCAAAAGTGGATCTTCATGTGCTTGGCAATCTCAGGCTTTGTCTTGAAACACTTGCTACAAATATCACACTTGAACTCCCGCAAGCCAGTGTGTCTAAAAGTGTGTTGGTTGAGTTCATTAGTGGTATAAAACCTTTTCCCACACTCCAGGCATTCATGATTCTTAACACCACTGTGTGTCAGGGTGTGTTCGGTGAGGTGACTCTTTCTAGCAAATCTTTTCCCACACTCTAAACATTCATGATTCTTAACACCAGTGTGTGTCAGGGTGTGTGTGGTGAGGTTACCCATTGTAGTAAATCTTTTCCCACACTCTAAACATTCATAATTCTTGACACCACTGTGTGTCAGGGTGTGTGGTGAGGTTACCCATTGTAGTAAATCTTTTCCCACACTCTAAACATTCATAATTCTTGACACCACTGTGTGTCAGGGTGTGTTTGGTGAGGTTACTCTTTCTAGCAAATCTTTTCCCACACTCTAAACATTCATAATTCTTAACACCACTGTGTGTCAGGGTGTGTTTGGTGAGGTCACTCTTTCTAGCAAATCTTTTCCCACACTCTAAACATTCATAATTCTTAACACCACTGTGCGTCAAGGAATGTGCCTCAAGCAGACTCTTGCATTTGAATGTTTTGTCACACTGCTGGCACTTCAGCTCACTGTGTGCCTTGTGGCCTGAGCTGCCTGCCTCCAGGTGATTCTTGCCATCACCCCTGTGCCTCCCCACCCCTGAGGCAGACTGATCCTGCTGCTCCCGGCCACTCATGCTGCTGCCCGGCCCCACAGCCTCCACCGCAGCAACACTCGGGCCACCACACGCGACGGCCGGTCGACTGACGATGTACACGAACACAGATGTGATGATACCAAGCAGCCTGGAACGGAGAGATTATTTATTAACTAAAGATCCAGGCGTGGTGTGTCTAACAGACTCCATGCTTAGAAGACCAAGTGTTGATAAGTAATAACTACAACATGTGCAGAAGGGACAGAAGTGGTGGAGTTATGATAAGGACAAAATATAAGGGTGAAAGTATAAACAAAGTGGAGTATGGAGAAGGAAGAGCTGCAATAGTGAGTGTACCAATAGAAGTCACAACTAGAGAAACACAGACTATAGTGGCGACCTCTGTACCACCCAAAACAAAGACTTCGAGGAAGGAACAACATGAGAAAGTACTAGAGGATACCTTGACAAGTACTCAAGGGTACATTTCGACATGTTAGGAAAAATGTTCTTATTTTACCTTATTTTAGGGTTATTTAGGTTGCCTGTATACCTGTAGCTGCCTACGTGTCTACAGTTACCTTGTGCACTGTCCTGTAGCCGACAATCCACGGGAAATGGGTCAAAACAGCTAAAATACACGACTGATTCAGCAAAAAGTATCAAAATATTTCCAGATTCTATACGCCATGTTAGGAAAAATGTTCTTATTTTAGAGTTATTTAAGGGTTTATTTAGGTTGCCTGTATACCTGTAGCTGCCTAAGTGTTTACAGTTACCTTGTGCACTGTCCTGTAGCCGTTAGTCCTGTAGAAATGGGTCAAAATAGCTAAAATAACGGACTATTTTGCTCGCCGTCCGGTTTCTGGGTCCAAACCAAACAGCTGATTACAAAGTCACTGCCAGCCACTTGTTTTGGTCCAAACCAAACAGCTGATTACAGTCACTGCCAGCCACATTCTCTCTCTCTCCCTTCCTCTCTCTTTATTCTCTCTCTCCCTTCCTCTCTCTTTATTCTCTCCCTCTCCCTCTCTCTCTTTATTCTCTCTCTCTCCCTTCCTCTCTCTTTATTCTCTCTCCCTCTCTTTATTTTCTCCCTCCCTTCCTCTCTCTTTATTCTCCTCTCTCCCTTCCTCTCTCTTTATTCTCTCTCTCCCTTCCTCTCTCTTTATTCTCTCTCCCTTCCTCTCTCTTTATTCTCTCTCCCTTCCTCTCTCTTTATTCTCTCTCTCTTCCTCTCTCTTTATTCTCTCTCCCTTCCTCTCTTTATTCTCTCTTCCCTGCCTCTCTTTTTATTCTCTCTCCCTTCCTCTCTTTATTCTCTCTCCGTTCCTCTCACTTTATTCTCTCCCTTCCTCGATCTCTCTTTATTCTCTCTCCCTTCCTCTCTCTTTCTTCTCTCTCCTTCCTCTCTTTATTCTCTCTCCCTTCCTCTCTTTACTCTCTCTCCCTTCCTCTCTCTTTATTCTTTCTCCCTTCCTCTCTTTCCCTTCCTCTTTATTCTCTCTCTAACCCTCCCTTCCTCTCTCTTTATTCTCTCTCCCTTCCCTTCTCTCTCTCTTCCCTCCCTTCCTCTCTCTTTCTTCCCTCTCTCTTTTTCATCATTCCTTTCTCTCTACTCTCTCTCTCATTCCTTCTGTATTGACATATACTTGCAGCTACAAAGCATAAAACAACGCTGAAACAGGGTAGATTACACTGGTCGACACCAAAAATGGTTCGGAGTTCATTGTGTGTGGGTTGGAAAGCATTTTCGCTGCTGATTTAAAAAATGGCATTGCTTTTTCTCTACCATAGCACGTATAGTTTTTGAAATATCGGCATTTTAAATTTTAATAGCTATTATAATTATATACGTATATATCATATAATTAATCGAAACAATCCCCCTACGTTAATATATATTACTCGTAATTAAATTCTGGTGGTGCCTACGGCTTTATTAGAACCTAATGTACATATCTGGCAAAAAATATACTTAAATTATGTTACTTTCACGTTGTAGCGTCCAGCAATAGTACCCTATCATGTTGGGACTGAATCGTCCTTGGTATCGGGTTTCCATGGTGGCAATGTCCTGGTGGAAACGTTCCTCCTGCTCATCACTGACCGCGTCAAGATTCGTTGGGAAGAAATCAAGATGTGAATGGAAAAAGTGGATTTTGAGTGACATCCGAGCCCAAAGCGCATGGTAACTCTTCAACATGTCATTTACAAGTTCCTCATAATTCGATGCTCGAACATTACCTAGGTAGTTCTTTATAACAGCCAAAAAGCTCTTCCAAGCAGCTTTTTCCAGGGCAGTTAGGCTCTTTACAAAGTCATCATCATTGAGTAGTTGACGAATTTGAGGGCCATTGAAAACACCTGCCTTTACTTTGGCTTCAGATACAGTGCGTTCAAACTTTGCTAACAAATACTGAAAGCCAGCACCATTTTGATCCATGGCCTTCACAAAATTTTTCATTAACCCAAGTTTCAGATGCAATGGAGGTAAGTACACCTTTTCACTGTCAACAAGAGGTTTGTACATACAGTTGAACCTGCCAGGTGAGTCTTTCGGTCGTGCTGACCATTCCTTTTGTTTGTAATGTTTGCTGTCTGCTCTAGAGTCCCACAAACAAAGAAAACACATGTGCTTAGTGTAACCTAACTGGAGTCCTAGAAGCAAGGAGATTACCTTCAGGTCCCCACACAGATTCCACTGATGTTCTTCATATTTAACAGCAGATAACAAAGTCTTCATAGTTTCATAAGTTTCACTCATTTCATGGCCATGCGCAATTGGAACACTCGGAAGCTTATTTCCTTTATGCAGAAGAACGGCCTTTAGCGTGTTTTTTCCTGAATCTATGAACAGCCGCCACTCACTCTTATCATAAGTGTGAGACTCACAAAGTTGTTCCATGAGTGTGTCAACATCAAAGCAGTAACAGAGCTTGTGTTCCATCTTGAAGAAGCTTGAAAGTTCTATGTCTACGACGAAACGTGGTGATGAGAACTCCTTCTTGTAGCAAATTCCATTCCTTGAGACGAGATCCAAGGACTTCACTTTTCTCCTTGGGTAGATCTAGGTCCCTAGCAAGGTCATGTAGCATTTCCTGACTGATGAATTTGGGCTCTCTGTTGTCTGCCATTTCTTGAAAGTCTGTATCCATGGGATTATCCTCCTCGTTCGAATCTGATTCACTTATAGCACTTGCAATTGGAACATTTGGAACTGGGAGATCAGGACCATGTGGCACAGGCCTGATGGCAGAAGGTACGTCAGGATACCTGATTTTAGCTCGCGTTTTTACTGAATATCCTTTGATGTTAGTGAGGCAGAAGTAGCAGTCAGTACTGTGATCCTTTTGTTCACCCCAAAAACCATTGGGATGCCGAATGCCATGCCTGATGGCCGTTTGCCACGCATCCATTCATTCAAGTGGTTCACACAGGGGTTGCATGCTACGTGAGGGGCCCACTTCTTATCTTGATCACCTATACGGCACTTGAAGTAATGCAGATAAGCTGCTTTAACATCTTGTAAGAGGTTTCTTCAGACTGTCAGGGGTAAAAATTCCACATATGTAACAAAAACTGTCCGATGCATTCACACAGTTACGGCGCTCCATCACAGCCCGGTACAAGGTACTATATACGGTAAACCAACTAAAATTAGGACTCCACTAAATCAAACACATCATATCTGCAAAGAAAAATATAATGTTTAAACATATGTCAATAGCTGTACGATCAGTAGGTAAAAATGTACTACACAGCCTGCTAACCCCTCGCCAATACGCAGCGCGCACACCGTCCCCTGCTCACTGCACAAACCACACTGACTCAAAAACACTGCACTGCCCTAAATAGGCTTGAGAAAAGAAAAGATTATGAGTTTAAAATGAAAACATTGGTGAAACCTATTTCTGCTGATTTTACCCATATTTTTTCATGAATTGCGTCTGGTTCTCAAAAACTGGACGTGATAGAGTTAATTGAACATCAGATTCGAGTTCAGCAGGGTCGATTTACCTATAATCAGTTTCATTTAGTCAAGAACCATATCTTTGATTTTTTTTTGTCGACCAGTGTTATACATCATGATATAAACTACTGTGTATCATCTTCAGTGGCACAGACACAGCAGTAGTAATGCTATAATTCGTAATATATGGCGCCTGGCGACATTAGTGCAGGTGGCGACTTGACTGTTATCTACGGTAGTGATTTGCAACAAAAAGGGCAAAAAAAAAACTCCACGAAACTCTACCTCTAACTCATTACCAACGTTCAAGTTACATACATTCAGAGATACGTACAAACCTGTGAGTAATTATAACTATGCAGTGGTTTTCATGTATATTTCATCCCTCCAACATGTCTCAGAAGCATTAGAGTGTAGCCAGTCAGTCAGTCAGTCAGTCAGTCAGTGGTGATGGTAATAGTAAGAACCATTGACACTACGTATAGACCATTTAAGCTGATACAATATAGGCACTGTTGAGTAATATTGGGCTATAAGCTGTATAGACCATTTAAGCTGATACAATATAGGCACTGTTGAGTAATATTGGGCTATAAGCTGTATAGACCATTTAAGCTGATACAATATAGGCACTGTTGAGTAATATTGGGCTATAAGCTGTATAGACCATTTAAGCTGATACAATATAGGCACTTGAGTAATATTGGGCATAAGCTGATAGACCATTAAGCTGATACAATATAGGCACTGTTGAGTAATATTGGGCTATAAGCTGTATAGACCATTTAAGCTGATACAATATAGGCACTGTGAGTAATATTGGGCTATAAGCTGTATAGACCATTTAAGCTGATACAATATAGGCACTGTGAGTAATATTGGGCTATAAGCTGTATAGACCATTTAAGCTGATACAATATAGGTACTGTTGAGGAATATTGGGTTATAAGCTGTATAGACCATTTAAGCTGATACAATATAGGCACTGTTGAGTAATATTGGGCTATAAGCTGTATAGACCATTTAAGCTGATACAATATAGGCACTGTTGAGTAATATTGGGCTATAAGCTGTATAGACCATTTAAGCTGATACAATATAGGCACTGTTGAGTAATATTGGGCTATAAGCTGTACAGACCATTTAAGCTGATACAATATAGGCACTGTTGAGTAATATTGGGCTATAAGCTGTATAGACCATTTAAGCTGATACAATATAGGTACTGTTGAGTAATATTGGGCTATAAGCTGTATAGACCATTTAAGCTGATACAATATAGGCACTGTGGAGTAATATTGAAAGTCACACCTGCACTGCCAACCCAACAACTGCTGGGGCCATTACTCCCTCACAGAACACAAGGGCACGGCTGCCACCACACATGTAACACATTGCCCACCACCACCCATTGCCACACAGGACACACTCCCACAGGCACGGGTACAACCACACTTGTCCACACAACACACCACCTCAAAAGTGGATCTTCATGTGCTGGGCAATATCACCCTTCGTCTTGAAACACTTGCTACAAATATCACACTTGAACTCCCGCAAGCCAGTGTGTCTAAAGGTGTGTCTGGTGAGTTCAGAACGGGTATAAAACCTTTTCCCACACTCTAGGCATTCATGATTCTTAACACCACTGTGTGTCAGGGTGTGTTTGGTGAGTTCACCCTTTGTAGTAAATCTTTTCCCACACTCTAAACATTCATAATTCTTAACACCACTGTGTGTCAGGGTGTGTTTGGTGAGTTCAGAACGGGTATAAAACCTTTTCCCACACTCTAGGCATTCATGATTCTTAACACCACTGTGTGTCAGGGTGTGTGTGGTGAGTTCACCCTTTCTAGCAAATCTTTTCCCACACTCTAAACATTCATAATTCTTATCGCCACTGTGTGTCAGGGTGTGTTGGGTGAGGTGACCCATTCTAGTAAATCTTTTTCCACACTCTAAACATTCATAATTCTTAACACCACTGTGTGTCAGGGTGTGTGTGGTGAAGTCACACTTTCTAGCAAATCTTTTCCCACACTCTAAACATTCATAATCCTTAACAGCACTGTGTGTCAGGGTGTGTTTGGTGAGGTTACCCATTGTAGTAAATCTTTTCCCACACTCTAAACATTCATAATTCTTAACACCACTGTGTGTCAGGGTGTGTTTGGTGAGGTCACTCTTTGTAGTAAATCTTTTCCCACACTCTAAGCATTCATAATTCTTAACACCACTGTGTGTCAGGGTGTGTTTGGTGAGGTCACTCTTTGTAGTAAATCTTTTCCCACACTCTAAACATTCATAATTCTTAACACCACTGTGTGTCAGGGTGTGTTCGGTGAGGTTACTCTTTCTACCAAATCTTTTCCCACACTCTAAACATTCATAATTCTTAACACCACTGTGTGTCAAGAAATGTCTCTCAAGCCAACTCTTGCGTTTGAATGTTTTGGTACACTGCTGGCACTTCAGCTCACTGTGTGCCTTGTGGCCTGAGCTGCCTGCCTCCAGGTGATTCTTGCCATCACCCCTGTGCCTCCCCACCCCTGAGGCAGACTGATCCTGCTGCTCCCGGCCACTCATGCTGCTGCCCGGCCCCACAGCCTCCACCTCAGCAACACTCTGGCCACCACACGCGACGGCCGGTCCTGCGGGAACCCTCGGGGATGCCGCAGCGAGCCGGGTCAGTGCCGGGCGGGGCAGCCGGCTTGGACTGTGACCTCAGCACCTGCAACAGTGGTGACAGTCAGCACACAGAGAGCCACGCGCTGCCCTGTTATCTGAGACCCTGACTCATTTTTCCCGGCCAAGTTTTAGTGCTTTTTCTGATGGAGATTCAGTGTTTGTAATAAAAACGGCGACCATAAAATTCGGTGATGAAATTATTATTATTTTTTTTAATATGGGTTTCCGGAAAATAAAACAATCTCCATTAAATAAAGCAGCTATTGTAGGCCAGGAAAAAATTGTGTAAATTTCTAGTGTTTGCCCAGACTCTCCCACTTCCCCCAAACAAGCTTGGGGACCTGTGGGAATGCGGGGTTTTCGGGTGGGGAACAAATTATGCGTCGGAAACACGTAATTTAAGAGTTGTGTAGGGGGGTAAAATTCCCTAGATCTAGTAATTTTAATTATATCTTGGTAATTTTCTTGTATCTGGAGAAATTTGCCTAACCAAAATTAACGTAACCTAACCAAATCTAACCTAACCTAACCTACACAAATACGTATAACCTACCCTAAGCTAAGCTAACCTAGCGGGGGTGGGGGGGTTCTCGACACTTGGGTCATCATTCTGTGAGGATGGTCAGGTGCACACGTCTCTGGACTCAGAAGAAATATAATGAATGTTCCCTGGATGTAGGGAATGTTTTCAACAGCCCTAACTCACAAACTATGATGTTGGTAGGCATGTTTTGTAACCGAGGCCTAAAGCGGGTATCACACGAGCCGTTTCGTCGAACCAAACAAGCATTTGGTTGGACCTGTTCGTCGAACACTGACAACACATCTAGCACACGGTTGGGCCAACCGCTTCACCCAACAATAACAAACAAAGATGAAGCGATGACAGCGAGAGGCGCGGAGATTTGTTGTTAATGTTTTAACTTTAGGGGCATATATATATACGTACCTACTGGTGATGAAAAGGGAGGAGGTGATTGTTAGAAGAGAACAGCGACAGATGAAGACGCGTTCATGTGATCTAAATGGGTTATAGTGGACGAGAACTGCGCGCCGGTTAGGTTAATATTCCCGTCAGGGGGTCGAAGGGGACGGAGCCCCCCCCCCCCCCCGTTAGAAGGTTAGGTTAGGGTAATAATTTCATCCCAGCAGGGCGTAGCAGAGCCCAAAATCGAGTGGCGGGCGGGCGGGCGGGCGGGCGGCCGCCGGCCACTGTTACCTGTGGCCACCGAAACCTGTGGCGGGCGGCCCGCCCGCCCGCCCGCCCAATTGCCCAATGGCCCAAAACCACACGCCCAATTGTGTAAGCAATTTCGGTCCTAGTGTGAAATAATACCATATGTAGTCAAGTGTCTCAGGAAAGGACCGCGCAGTCCTCGTCCATTTTACCGGATCTTGATATTACAGGTGGCCCCGTAGTGTACTGGGGGGGCATTTTGGAACACTACTGTGTTGCCAGAACTTCCTATGAAGAAGTTTATACCTGGTGCCTTTGTTATTTGAATGATATTAATTGATTATGATTTTTCATTTGATTACAACTTGAATTGAGAATTGAAAACTAGTCTTATGACTTCACTATGTGATTATAGTATGAACACTTCTCGCTGCGGAGAGTACTGAAATGGGGATGAATTTAAGGGGAAGGGGTAGGAGTTTAGGTTAAGGGGAAAGGGTATGAGTTAAGGGGAAAGGGAATGAGTTAAGGGGAAGTGCTGCCACCAGCTCAGACAAGTAGTTCTATGGTTTTACTTTCTGGGCATGTTTTGAATAGATATATATATATTAGATTTATCTTGGTAGTCGTGATTGATATGTGGAATTATACCGAGTAAGGCTGACTCTTTTGGAAGTGTGGGGAATTACTGTCCTAACGCAGAATAATCACCTGGGTTTTTTTTTATAATAAACACAAGAACTATATTTGAAACATCATCCTATTTATTCATCCTGAAGTATTATGTTTCTTGTTTGAGATCACAGACAAACATATAAGTTCTAATCCAACATAAGAAAGCTCTCCATCCCAACACAGGAAAGCTCTAATCTGATATAAGTAAACCTTTACACTCTGATACAGGAAGCTCTTCCCATATGATGAAGGTAAGCTCTTGTGAGCATAAACCTCCTTCACTGAATCTTAATGATGAATTATCCTTCACTTAGGTAACATACCGCTGAATACTTATAATTATACATGGAAAATATAAGGGGGGAATATAAGAGTAAGAATGTTGTGTGTGTTTCACTAAAAAACCATGTGTCGGGCTTTTGGCTCGACGGAGATGTCCGCCTGTCGGGGAACGGGAGAGAGACTCCGTTAATAATACTTATAAGGATGGGGCAGGCCTCCTTTACGTTAGTGAAAACTAAACGGTACCCATATTTGGAAATAGATAAAAATATTATAACAAGGAAAGGGGGGGGGGGGAATAGGAGCGAAACGTCGTACGTCTTACCTGTCGGGGAACGGGAGAGAGACTGCCTTCTCGTGGCTGACTAAGACAAGGTTGGGATGGGTAGGCGGGAAGAAGGGGAATGTTTGGATCCCCTGAACGGCTTCCCCTGAAGGGATTATAGACCCGAAATAACTAATTAAATAATGAAACAAGTTTACCTAAGAAAGGGCTGCCTATAATACAGTCCTGTTACTTTGATATAGAAGAATTTAATATGTTTAATCTAATAACCGAGGAAAGTGTTATTGAGGTTCGTTTCCAGCATCCGGACGCGTCTTTTGGAGTGGTGTGGTAGTGGAGTCGAACCATAAATTTGGTCGACTTTTAATTTAGCAAATAACTCGACTAACACATCCATTTATGAACGTGATCTGTCACTATTGTGTCTAGTTTGAAGGACATTAAGAATCTAGGAGTGTTCCTTGATCTGATAAGCGGGTGAGGGGAGGATGAAAAGTTTTGAATCCATTAGTTATCACTGATCGCGAAATAAGTGTCCCATGAATGTTGACTCGCACCCGGAATGTCGGGGGGGGGGGGGGGGGGGGTGAGGGAAGGAAGGAAGATAGAAATGGAAGATAGGAAGAAAGAAGATAAATTACACGAAACGAAAAGATTGAATTGCTTACGGGACATAACCCGGGAATTGTATGATAATAATTCCCATCCTATCTCTTCTGAATAACGGGCATTACACTACTAAGATCATCTTAGGGGACTAAGACCATCTTAGCGCTAGGTGGACATTTTCGGAAGCAAATTTCGCTCCGCCTAAGACAGTGCAGCGAGTGTAAACTAAGGCAGGTTTGGGGTCGTCTTAGCCCGCAATTTTTTTCGTCACCATAACAACAATGGTTATATTATTGGTTATATATTATATATTTTAGACTGTATATAGTATATTAGGCTGTATAATACACTATGTATAAATATATTATATATAATACTATATATATATAGGGGTGGGCTGGGTGGAATAGATATGATTTGCGACAGAAACGGTTAGCAGATTAATTCTAAACATCAAAACTCACCAGAAAAAAAGTTTCGTTATTCACGATAATATCACATACTGGCTATGATGTGTGTGTGGAGGATGAAAAGGGAGAAGGAAGAGGAGGGAGAAGAAATAATAGAAGAAAAAGAGAGAGGAGAGAGAGAGAGAGAGAGAGAGATCGGTGTGTTGACAATGCACTGTGACTAGCAGAAATACATATCTGGCAACTCAAGGAGAAGGAAGAGGAGGGAGAAGAAATAATAGAAGAAAAAAAAGGAGAGAGAGAGAGAGATCCCTCGGCGTGTTGACAATGCACTGTGACTAGCAGAAATACATATCTGGCAACTCAAGGAGAAGGAAGAGGAGGGAGAAGAAATAATAGAAGAAAAAAAAGGAGAGAGAGAGAGAGAGAGAGAGAGAGAGAGAGGAGAGGAGAGAGAGAGAGAGAGAGAGAGAGAGAGGAGTAGGAGTAGGAGTAGAAGAGTGAGAGAGAGAGAGAGAGAGAGAGAAACTCCCTCGGCATGGTATACGCCGAGGTTTGTTTATACGTATTTCCCGCCAAATACAGACTTGTGTCGCGCACGCTGATTGGTTATAGTGGAAGTGGTGGCACTAAGAAGGTCTTAGCCTTACACGAGGCTAAGATGAACTCCGAAAATGCTTCCTTAGTAGTCTTCTTGGCCCCGTATAACTAAGTCGGTCTTAGGACGCTAAGAGGGTGTAGTTTAGAGCCTCTTCGAAAATGTCCCCCCTGGTTAGCACGCTCGGCTCACAACCGAGAAGTCCCGGGTTCGATCCCCGGGCGGAGCGAAGACAGACAGGCGGTCTTCTTAAAACCCGAGCCCCTGTCCACCCAGCAGTGAATGGGTACCGGGTGTTAGCCGGGGGTTTGTGACCCCCCTCCCGGGGTGGTGGCTTCGGCCAACACTAAGCCCGAGCGGTAGATCACTATGGCTCTGAGGAATTATCCTCTAAACAAACAACCACATTCTCTCCAAACTCTTTCCCTGTCTCAATCATCCGTCCCCTTGTCTCACCAGTCATCACACAGTCCCAGCAGCAATAGCAGCCATTCTCTTCCTGTCTTTTCAACCACCTCATTTATTTCACATCCCATTTCAGTGAAAACCACACGCATCATTTCCATTCTATCCCCGTTATACTTCTCAGATCTCATATTTTACTAGTAATCATTCTACCGCAAACACATCAAATCAGCTTCATATTTCTGAAAATCTATCACATATATAATATAGACTGATCTGTATTAATTTTACTGTAGCGTATTATATGATGGTGTTCATTTCAATGCTTAATAATTGCTAACACTATTTATAACTTACAGAAAAAGTACAGACTTATTTTGACCCCAGAGTATGTTCGACGAAATGTGCAACCTTTTGTATAATTTCACAAAACCATTTCATCGAACATGTTCGGCGAAATGACCCTCGAAGTTCGACCAAACAGTCCTACCAAATGGCAAGTTCGACGAAACAGTCCGACGAAACGCACCGTGTGATAGCCGCTTCAGTGATAAACTCTTAATTTGAACAGTGAGAGGCGAGGATGGTGAAATAGTGAGTTATTAGGCTTATAGCATGCTGCGTCATGATCACTTGGGAATCATTATAACATCACAGCATTACCCACACGCACAGTTGTTGTAAAGATTTGACTGCAAGAAGGAGGGAGAGATCAGAATTTTGTTTCTGACCAATGAAGTAGTGAAATAGTTAGTTATTTGATGTACGGTAGCCTATTTCGGCCTCATGAGCACTTAGGAATCAACATAACATCACAATGTTACCCATACGCACAGTGGTTTTAAAAAATTTGAATGAAAGAAGGAGGAATTGAGAGATCAAACTTAATTGTTTCTCTAAGTTCCTAACAGCACCAGTGGTTTGAAAGGGTTGTTGAGTGCAGACAGGAGCCAAGGGATGTCTGTAAGTGCATCACGTAACTAACAAGCCCTGCACGTCTTCTGTCAAGTCATCAGCTGCCGCCACACTGTGTAAGTACCTACCTTGACATTGCCTACGCACACACATACACGCACACGCATTGCAAGTCAACAATGCATTGGTGTTACCTTTGCAATAGTTTTCTTTATATATGTGTGTGTTATTTTTTTTTTTATATATATATAGCAATTCTTTTCTTGTATGTACATTTATGAAAGTTATGTTAGCCAGCGACCCATTTTCTTGTTTTTTCTACTAGGGAATACTAGACTAGCTACCTATGCTAATACTACCTAGTAGCTACTATACCTATACTAATATTACCTATACTAATGCTATAGAAAAAGGAAACTTAATGGAACCTTTGAGTGACATCCGTTTTGGCGTGGGTTGAGTCGGGACGGAACGCAAATTTAACAAGCCATTATTATTTCTGCAGTTGTTATTTTCAAACCCCAGAAAATGTTATAGTATACATGTCTTTTCGTATCAATAATCGATCCATTGTTTATTTCGTGTTGTCTTGGTGTTGCGTGGTGTCAATGCCAAATTAACCCCTTGAGGCCCAGAACGTAATTTCCATTGTAATTTGGGTACCATTAGACGATTTTTAGTGAGTATAAGCAATATTGTATAGATATGACCTGTTTAGTATCCTTGTCCACTAACTAATTTGGTATATTCAGTGACTTTTCTTAATTTTATGGCTAACAACAGACAATTTTATATAGCCAAGGAAAGATCTGGGCGTGAAGGGGTTAATGACACCATAAAAAGCGTAGTGAGGTGCTGGGGATATAATAATGCTAATAATAATAATTTTATTTTCACCCGAAGGCAAACAAGAAAAAAGAGTCTACTAATAAAAGAAAGATAATGGTAAGTGTGTGTTGCTAATATGAGTCACTTAACCCCTTCACGCCCAGACATTTCCTTTGCTATAAAAAAATGTCTTTTGTCGAGCCATAAAATTACGAAAACTAACTGAATATACCAAATTAGTTAGTGGACAAAGATACTAAACAGGTCATAGCTATAAAACATTGCTTATAGTCACACAAAATCGTCTAATGGCACCCAAATTACGATGGAAATTACGTTCTGGGTCTCAAGGGGTTAACAGCGTGACGGCTTTATGCGCGATGGTTATGTGACGAGGCGACGTACGATTATTATAACAAGCAAAGTTCACTACATAGTTTGGTTGTTGTGTAGGAGGGAGGGTTGGGTGAAAGGGGGTTTCAGAAGGGGGTTGTTACTTGTTACGTCAGCTTTGATCTATTGCACCTCCCTCAGCTATTTCCACACGCCATTGAACATGAGAAAATAAGGAAGCTACAAGAGGCTGGCAGACCTACACGTGGTAGTTCCTGTTACTTAATTAACACTACCTACATCCACATCCATGAAATTGTCCAGCCATCTTTTAAAACACTAATGACTCCGCACCGCACTATAACTACCTGATGACTTGAGTCCATTCCTATCATTTACCACCCTATTTGTGAACCAGTTTCTCCCTATTTCTTTTTTAAATTACGTTTTTCCCTTGCCCCTGCCTATCCAGTTGAAGAATGGGTAAAATTATGGGACAGTTGCGTTGTGGCGAGTCCTGCGAGGGTTTATCATTTAGCACGTGAGCCTCTGCCTACCCTTCTTCTTCTTGTGACCTTTGACGCTTATTATCGCTTCATAGGTCACTCGTACCTCAAGGCCAGCACCATGCCGTGCTAGAGGCTGAGAAAAGATAGATAAGATTGGAGATGTTACGTGCCCGCCATGCACTGTCACTCATTGCTCCCACCCTCCCCTCCTGCCTGAATGGTAACTAAAAATTCGGTACTACTTTGTATTCAGTATTTTATTTCAAAGTAAGATATAAAAGTCATCCCCGTCACCTGTAACACACCGGCCCTTCAGTATTAGTACAGGACACACATTGCACTGTTATCCTGCCCACTCATGCACCCCGCTAACCTCTTATTACTATACTGTTCATCACACAACACGTCCCCACATCACTGTGGATAATGTTATGTAGGGCGACGCCTTGTCCGCATACCTTTACATTTATACTTTAGAAAGAAAAAGAAAACTAGCTTAATCCTAAGGAGAACACCCATTCAGAGAAGCAGTATCCCATTATGCATTAGCGGCAATGAACTAAGTATACGTGTACATATATTAATTTGTATTAATGTGACACAAACCACTACCTACATGAGCACGTGAAGGATGGTTTCATTGTGCACCGTGTACATTGCAAGGTACAGACTACTGCTGCAAACATTGCTGGAAGTCATTTAACCAGGTACTTATTACAGTAATCATTTCCCCTAAGCCAAACACTACACTACACAGTATGTCTTTTAAGCTGAGAAGAATACACTCCTCAACCAGGAGCTATTTTTGTTCGTTCAGTGGAAGGAACGTGAGTGGTCTTTGGGGATGACAGGCCACTTCCCTTACACAGTGGTCATGATTCTTTGCATGCCACTTTCTTGACCTTGACATACATACATGACAAGCTATTTGTTTAAAGGAAACTTACTGTATTGTATGAAATAACTTATCCTAATTGTAATAACAATGTGAAGTACACAAAAATATTCAGTAATCAATTTGATTGTATTAGAACAGAAAAGAATATCAAATATTCAGCAAGAAGCTTTCAGATCTACATGTCTTACAAAGGCATTGACAGCCTCAGCCCGGCAGTAGTGTGAGGGCAGGGAGGGAACACAGCAGGTGACGGTCACTGGTAATGTAGTAGTGTACAAGGTGCCCCGCCACCCTACCTGGGCCACACACACCCCGCACCCATCACTGTGCCCACCACGCTGCAGGGCTGATGGCCCAACCTTGTCTCACACACACACACACACACACACACACACACACCCGAGTCACTGTTTGTGACCATGTTCTGCAGGACAGGCAATAGTCTGGCACTATTTCCAGAAAAGATTAAATAAGATAAAAATTTATGCATATAATGCGTTTTGTTGAATGAATTTTTAAATTTTGTGACAAATAAATAAATAGGAAGATGTTTCTACAATGCTTTGCCTATACACCACTAGGGGCTGTAACACTTCCTAAAGACGTTGTGTGTGCATCATTAGTAGATTGAATATTTCAAAATCCCAGTCAGTCCCTCAGCCACACACACCCTGGGAGGCCAGGTGCACATGAGGTGTTGCTTCATGGCAGGGAGAGCACGGCAGCACAGGCCGTGAAGCCTTGCCATGCAGCACCCTGGCCGCCACACTGCTCCCCCTCCCCCACACTAGTGCCTAGGTGCCAGGCTAGGCCACAGTGTTGGTGTTGGTGTTGGTGTTGGTGTTGGCGTTGGCGTTGGCCGCCGTGGCACTGGCAGCGTTGCGCTGGGCCTGCACAAACTCTGGGTAGTCGATGAAGCCGTCCCTGTTCTTGTCGTCCTGCTCCAGGATGGGGTCGATCATGTTCACCAGCTCGGAGTCGTTGAAGAGCTTCTCCTCCGGGGGCGCGTGGCCGGCCTTGCCGTCGTGGTTCTCGGCGTCGTGCCAGTGGAAGAGTGACTTGATGAGCTCCTGGCCGTCCAGCTTGTTGTTGTTGTCTGCGTCGTGCATCTTGAAGTAGTGGAACTGCAGCTCCTGGTCCGACATGGTGGCCGTGTCGATGGGCACCTCTAGGTGGTCCTTGATGTGGGCACGCTCACTGTTCAGGTCCGTGTTGTGCAGCTGCACACGCTGGTTGTGCCCCCCCCCGTGGGCGTGGGCCTGGGGGGGCGGGGGCTGGTTGTGGATGGGGGGCGGGTTCTGGATGGGGGGCGGGGGCTGGTTTTGTTGGGGGGGCGGAGGCTGCACGGGAAGACAGTGAGTTACAGCATCATGGAAAAGTGTCTGTGTGTAATGTCTTGGTAGCTATCAGCTCAGCATACAACTGGCGGTACAATGTGACTGTGACTTGGGTTATGTTTCTCAGTAAGGCAAGGCAAGGCAAGGCAAGGCCTTCAATGCAGCATGCTCAATAGACTACCTTAGTGAGCTCGATCTGTCATCTGGTGGCCGTCTGGGAACTACACGCGGAGCTAGAATG
Source organism: Chionoecetes opilio (assembly GCA_016584305.1). Classification (NCBI taxonomy): domain Eukaryota; kingdom Metazoa; phylum Arthropoda; class Malacostraca; order Decapoda; family Majidae; genus Chionoecetes; species Chionoecetes opilio. Next base: position 104,831 of record JACEEZ010012330.1, on the reverse strand, counting down.
TCGGGTCTGGGGGTGTCGGGCTAGACTTATTTTCTATTATTCCCTACCAAACCAGCTACAATTAAGTGTTGTCATGGTCAACATAGGCTTATGCAAAATGGAAATATACGAGTTTTACATTATTCATGGCGTTATAATGAGGATTGTTTGCAAAATAGAAGCATTCGATCACAGGTGTCCTACAACATTCTAGTAAATACTGTAAAGGAATGCTTCAAGGCGGGTGCATGGGTTAATATTACCTCCATGTATGCAAAGAGAAGGTAATATTAACCCATGCACCCGCCTTGAAGCATTCCTTTACAGTATTTACTAGAATGTTGTAGGACACCTGTGATCGAATGCTTCTATTTTGCAAACAATCCTCATTATAACGCCATGAATAATGTAAAACTCGTATATTTCCATTTTGCATAAGCCCATGTTGACCATGACAACACTTAATTGTAGCTGGTTTGGTAGGGAATAATAGAAAATAAGTCTAGCCCGACACCCTGAGACCCGACATTCTAGCTCCGCGTGTAGTTCCCAGACGGCCACCAGATGACAGATCGAGCTCACTAAGATAGTCTATTACTTTGTGAAAGAGGAACCTGCACACAAATGTGCCTGGACGGCTAATCTGGCCTTTATGTGTTCATGGCTTGGGTAGGTTCTCTTCCCCAGTGATACACATGGGAGCACTATTCAAAATCTTCCTCTCTTTCCTCCATTTAAAAATAAAAACCATTAGCAAATGTGGTGCAGTTCTGAATGAAGGTTGTATCTCAAAAAAACAAAAAACATTGCCTCCAAGAGACAAATGGTGCATCCTTTAAACAGAAATTAATGGAATATAACTTTTGATATTTGTAACATGTTCAAGCATGTGTTTACTGTTGTTTTGATTTGACTTGGTGTTATCCTATTGTCATGCTGCTTTATATCATTGCATAATAATCTGGCGTTGTGGCACGTGATGTCAGTCATTGCATTCCTGTATAAGTGAAAAACAACATGTTCTATTTTCATGGCAGAGTTTTATGTTTGTTGTGTTTAGTGCTGCCCACCTGAAACTGTTGTTGCTGTGGTGGTGATGGTGGTGGTGGCTGGAACTGTTGCTGCTGCTGCTGATACTGCTGGGGCGGCTGCTGGAATTGCTGCTGCTGCTGGTACTGCTGTGTGGGGCTGCCCGGGGCCTGCTGGTACTGCTGGGGGGGCACTCCGGGGGCGCCGGCCTGGAGGAGAGGCGGGGCTCAGGCAGGGCACACACACACGGACCCAAACACCAAGGAATTTTATGGTATTATTTTACGATAGGACCAAACTTCCCTACACAATTGGGAGCATGGTTTTTGTTTACCTTATTGTATTCTAAGAGACATTTTCTCTTGAGCTTTCCATCGCAAATCAATAGTTTCGGAGATATAGAACATTTGGTTAATTTATAGTTTCACCCAACCAACGATTTTCTGATGCGCCTTATGTTTTTCTGGTGTGTTTTTATGTGTTTTGAATGAATCTGCTAACCGTTTCTGTCACATTTTTTTTTTTTAAATGCAAAAATGACCTAAACCTATCCTAACCTTTACCTATACCTAACCTAACCAGAAAAGGCTTTTAGGTAGATAATTTTTTTTTTTTTTTTTAGTTAGGTAAAGGTTGGGTTAGGTTAGGTAAAGGTTAGGTTAGGTTTAGGTTCATTTTTTTGTCATTTTTGCCAAAAGAAAAAAAAAATTGCGACAGAAACGGTTGGCAGGTTCATTCAAAACACATAAAAACACACCAGAAAAACATAAGACGCATCAGAAAATCGTTGGTTGGGTGAAACTATAAATTAACCGAACATTTTAGGTGGGAGGAGGAATAAGTCTCCATTTGTTTACAAAATGCCTCCCTCTTCCTCTTCTTGTGACCTGCATCGCTTTTGTTTCGGCGTAAGTTTTCCGTGCGCACCCGTGGCTAGGAGGTTAATCTTGGGGTTTGGTATTTTATTTAACTTTTTTATTATTGGACCCAGTCAGGAGGTTAAGGTAAGTTGTTAGGTTTAGGTTAGGTTAGGTAAGGTACCCACGGGTGCGCACGGAAAACTTACTCCGAAACAAAAGCGATGCAAGTCACAAGAAGAGGAAGAGGGAGGCATTTTGTAAACAAGGAGACTTATTCCTCCTCCCACCTAAAATGTTCTATATCTCCGAAACTATTGATTTGCGACGCTAAGCTCAGAGAAAATGTCTCTTAGAATACAATAAGGTAAACAAAAACCATGCTCCCTATTGTGTAGGGAAGTTTGGTCCTATCGTAAAAATTTACCAATTTTATAACTAACATTTTATTTTAGACTTATAACTCAATGGAGGTCTGGGTGTTTGGGGGGCGAAACCCCCCAGTGAAGTTAGGTTACGTATTCAATGCCCATGTTAGGTTAGTGAACTAGCAGGGGGGTATGGGCCCCACAGTTATGTCAAGAGAGTATTTGTCAATAGGGAGTATTGGTTGAAACTGCACATTTACTCAGAAATTATACTCAAAACGTGACTTTAATACACATTGGCAGTGAGAGGCCAGTTGTCTTGCATCATGTGTGGGCAAGGTTGTGGTGCCTTGAGTCCAGCTGGCTGGGTGGCTGGCGTGGCCTGGGGGGCGCCCCGTGCCTGGCCTGGCATATGTTAGCCTGTGGGGCGGGGATGTGAGGGGCGTGGGGCAAGGGTGCCGTGCCCCTGGCGTGGGCGCCGTGCACTGTGCGTGGTGGTGGTGGGCAGAACACCTGTGTGTGTGGCGGGGAAATAGTGACCTGTGTCCCCTACCTGGTAGTGACCCTGCTGGCCGCCGCGCTGCTGTTGCCCCTGGTACTGGCTGGTGGGCACGCCAGGGGCCACCCGCTGCTGCCCCACCACGAGGCACGCCCCCAACACCCACGACAACGCTACTTGCAGGAACATTCTCATGCTTGGCGGCAGGCCGAGCGTCGCGGTGGAGGCTGTGTGAGCCGCTGAGGCAACAGCTGACAGTGACGTGTCCGACGTGTCGCTGCCGCCGCGCCGCACACCTGCCGCCTCACTGCCGCACGCTGCCAGGCGCGCCACCACCAAGCACTTGCCCATCTTGTAGCTGTGCCCTGACACTATACCAGGCGTGCCTTGCTACGTATCACTCACTGTTGTCAGTGTTAAGACAACGATCAAGAATTCTTGTACCAAAGGTTAATAATAGTTTGTTCTAGACGGGAATATGTGGGTGATTTTGTCAGTAGATTATCGAAGCGATTTCTTTGTGAATAGCAAATGAAATATATCAGACTAAAGAAAATGTTTGATTATTTTCGAATATAACGTGAAGGCATAGAGAATATATAGGTCTTGGGCATAGTAGTGTGTTTGCGTGCCTAGCGCCAGCCAGCTACGGTAAATCCCCTCAGGCCTTTAGCACACATTCCAAAACCCGCAAGCAATGAACCCTTGATAAGGTCACAGCTTCGCTAGGCTCACTTTAAGTTTTCCTGGTTTCGTTCTACAGAAAAAGTTCTCCTGGTTCTGTCACTCTTCTAATAAGCTCTGTAGGCTACATCCTTTATCTTGCAGCATTCATTCTTTTAATCCTGTGCATCGACCTTCTCCTTTCATGCTATTTTCCTGCACCCTCATATCACACAAGGACATGAAACATAATATTTGATGACAATGTTTATTAGCCTAACTCAGAGACAATTATAAGTACACACCCTGGACCCAGTAAAAGTAGAAGTAGAAGTTGTAGTAGTGATGGCATAGGTAGTAGTAGTAAAAGTAGTGGTAGTAATAGTAGTAGTAGCAGTGGTGGTGGCAGTAGTAGGGGTGGTGGTGGTGGTGGCAGTGGTAGTGGTGGCGGTGGCAGTACAAGTAGTGGTGGTAGTAGTAGTAGTAGTAGTGGTGGCAGTTGTAGTAGTAGTGTGGCGTCTTTTAGCCGAGGTAGTAAACATATGGGCTCACTATCATGGCAGGTCAGTGTAAATTTCCCCAGAAGGTCCGTGGGTTTATCAGTGTACATCATTATATCTGAGTACGTGTACCTTGTGGTATTGAAAGAAGAGAGAGAGAAGACTGGGAATGTGAGAAAGAATAGAGGGAAAAGGCAAGGGTGAAGGGAGCTGAATTACAATGGGGAGGAAATGTGAGATAGGAAGGGGGGAAAGGGAAGTGAATTTCAATAGGGAGAGGAAATGTAAGAAAGGATAGATTATAAAGGCAAGGGGAAAAGGGAGGTGAATTACAATGGGGAGGAGAGGGAAAAGTAAAGGGGGAAAGGGAGGTGAATTACAATGGGGAGGAGAGGAATCGCACAGCCTCATCACTATCTTCGAGCGAGGGAACCAAAGAATTCATTGATGGAGAACTTTGAGGATGCGGCGGCGGGGTCAAGCATGCCACGTTCCTGCGGGTACAGGTTGGCGGGCTGGCCGGGGAAGAGCGCGGCGAGGCCCGCGGGTGCCTGAGGCTGGCCCAGGGTCTGCTTGAGGTTGCGGTGCTGGGGGAAGGTGGGCATCATGCGGGGGTCACACGCTGCAGGGGGATGAAGAAGGTTATTGGAATATTACTAATGTATTGCTCTTGTTGATTCTTTTCTTTTTTACTATATTCTTTTCAGTTTGGCAAGGACACTCCCGATAGCTCAGTCCCGGCAACTCCACTTGCCGGTACAGTCCAACACTGAATCGCCGCCCCGGGGGAAGTGGAGTTGCCGGGACTGAGCTATCGGGAGTGTCCTTGCCAAACTGAATAGAGTATAGATTAGTAATTGTTAATAATTAATATTAATGATATGGGTATTCTCATTTTCAACAACAAATACACACAAACACGTACGTAGTGGGTGTTCCTTGAAGTAGGAGCTCTCGAGGCACTCTGAAGCTGTGGCGCGGCGCTTGGGGTCGTACATGAAGAGGAAGTTGAGGAGGCGTTGCCCCGAGGCGGAGAGGCCGGGGAAACGCGTCTTGAGGTTGTTGTAGGGCTGAGCCTTGAGGATGAAGTTCTGAATGGCCGGCAGCTGCGAGAACTCTGGCCAGATGTTGTCATTGGGAGTGCCTGGCGAGGGAACAAACAGTCTCACACTGACACCCAAGAGGCAAGACAGAAGCTGCATTTTAAAGCTAGCACTTGCAAAAACCAAAAATATATCACTGATTTATATATAATAATAGCTAGGTTAGGTGACGGTTATGTTTGGTTAGGTTAAGTTTAGGATAGGTTTGAGTTAGTTTTGTTACAGAAAGTGACCCACAAGGTGTGCTAGGTCAGTGAGCTTGGTGGTGAAGCCAGGAGCGAGGTCAGAGGCACACCCACCCAGGAGGTCAATGATGAGGTTGATCTGGTCAATCTCAGACTTCCCCGGCAGGAGTGGCTTGTGCAGGAGCAACTCGCCCAGGATACAGCCGGCGGCCCACATGTCCACCCCGGAGGTCTGGGTCTTGGTCTGGGGGGCACAAAACACGTCAACACCATGGGGCACACAACACGTCAACACCATGGGGCACACAACACGTCAACACCATGGGACACAGAACACATCAACACCATGGGACACAGAACACGTCAACACCATGGGCACAGAACACGTCAACACCATGGGGCACAGAACACATCAACACCATGGGGCACAGAACACGTCAGCACCATGGGCACAGAACACGTCATCACCATGGGGCACAGAACACGTCAACACCATGGGACACAGAACACATCAACACCATGGGCACAGAACACGTCATCACCATGGGGCACAGAACACGTCAACACCATGGGACACAGAACACGTCAACACCATGGGCACAGAACACGTCAACACCATGGGGCACAGAACACGTCAACACCATGGGCACAGAACATGTCAACACCATGGGGCACAGAACACGTCAACACCATGGGGCACAGAACATGTCAACACCATGGGGCACAGAACACCTCAACACCATGGGGCACAGAACACCTCAACACCATGGGGCACAGAACACGTCAACACCATGGGGCACAGAACACGTCAACACCATGGGGCACAGAACACGTCAACACCATGGGCACAGAACACGTCATCACCATGGGGCACAGAACACGTCAACACCATGGGCACAGAACACGTCATCTCCATGGGGCACAGAACACGTCAACACCATGGGACACAGAACACATCAACACTATGGGGCACAGAACACGTCAACACCATGGGCACAGAACACGTCAACACCATGGGCACAGAACACGTCAACACCATGGGGCACAGAACACGTCATCACCATGGGGCACAGAACACGTCAACACCATGGGCACAGAACACGTCATCACCATGGGGCACAGAACACGTCAACACCATGGGACACAGAACACATCAACACCATGGGACACAGAACATGTCAACACCATGGGCACAGAACACGTCAACACCATGGGGCACAGAAACACGTCAACACCATGGGGCACAGAACACGTCAACACCATGGGCACAGAACACGTCAACACCATGGGGCACAGAACACGTCAACACCATGGGGCACAGAACACGTCAACACCATGGGGCACAGAACACGTCAACACCATGGGGCACAGAACACGTCAACACCATGGGGCACAGAACACGTCAACACCATGGGACACAGAACACATCAACACTATGGGACACAGAACACGTCAACACCATGGGCACAGAACACGTCAACACCATGGGCACAGAACACGTCAACACCATGGGCACAGAACACGTCAACACCATGGGGCACAGAACACGTCATCACCATGGGGCACAGAACACGTCAACACCATGGGCACAGAACACGTCATCACCATGGGGCACAGAACACGTCAACACCATGGGGCACAGAACACGTCAACACCATGGGCACAGAACACGTCAACACCATGGGGCACAGAACACGTCAACACCATGGGGCACAGAACACGTCAACACCATGGGGCACAGAACACCTCAACACCATGGGGCACAGAACACGTCAACACCATGGGCACAGAACACGTCAACACCATGGGGCACAGAACACCTCAACACCATGGGGCACAGAACACGTCAACACCATGGGGCACAGAACACCTCAACACCATGGGGCACAGGACACCTCAACACCTTCACAATGACAATGAGACAACAGGCAATGAGAGACTACTGACTGGGAAACAAAGAGAAGGTCGATACACAAGAGGACATAAAAAAAAACTAGGAAAATTGAGATGCCTGAACAACATAAAGAAGTACAGCTTTCCTCATAGAAATGTTGAAGTTTGGAATGGACTAAAGGAGGTGATATCGGCAAAGAAAGTGCACCAGTTGAAAGAAAGACTGGATAAATGTAGATACGGAGACGGGACCCCACGAGTGTAGCTCAGGCCCTGTAAAACACAACTAGGCGAATACAGAGGTACACGGAGATACATACTTGGGTCATATCTACACAATTCACATATGATAATAGCCAGGTTATTGATGGTACAAATTGCTACCAGAATGAACTCGAGCAGCAGTGAGTGAGGTTCAAACATGGGCAATATTCCGCCACTTTTTAATTTTTTTATTTTTATTTTTATACATGACAAAGGCAAAAGCATAAGTCTGAAGGGCCAGGGGCAAAAAAAAAAAAAAAAAAAGTAACAAAAAGGCTGCTTAATTGCCAGTCCCTTTAAAGAAGACAGTAAGAGAATATAAAAAGGGGGAGGGGTGGACACTTGCCTGGAAGAGTAGCTCGGGGGCGCGGTACCACAGGGTGACCACCTGGGGGGTCATGGGCGACATGGGGTAACCCAGCTCCCGGGCCAGACCAAAGTCCGCTGCGGGGAGACAGTGGTGTGAGGCATTGACATTGTTTAACCCTTCACGCCCAATCTTTCCTTTGCTCAAAAAAATGGTTTGTAATAGCCATAAAATAACGAAAAGTAACTTAATATACCAAATTAGTTAGTTGACAAGGCTACTAAATTGGTCATATCTATAAAATATTGCTTATATTCACTAAAAATCGTCTAATGGTACCCAAATTACTATGGAAATTTTGTTCTGGGCCTCAAGGGGTTAATAAGGTACAGGGCAGAAAGAATATAAGAACATAAGACATTAGGAAGCTACAAGAGGCCGTGAGACCTACACGTGGTAGTTCCTGTAAAATAAACAATGTTATAGTGTTACTGTGAGGCAGATATGCTTAATGCTACATGAGTGTCGTGATGGCTATTGGCTGCTTATGTAGGGTTATAAAGGGAGTGAATCCTTAGCTTACACCATGTTGTATTTCTGTAGGTTGTTGTTGTTAACCCCTTCACGCCCAGATCTTTCCTTTGCTATATAAAATTGTCTGTTATTAGCCATAAAATTACGAAAAGTAACTGAATATACCAAATTAGTTAATCGACAAGGATACTAAACAGGTCATAGCTATAAAATATTGCTTATAATCACTAAAAATCGTCTAATGGTACCTAAATTACAATGGAAATTACGTTCTGGGTCTCAAGGGGTTAATGAAAGCTGTAGTTTAGATGTTTGGCAAGTGTACAGATTCCTCATTCAATTGTTTATGAATGTGTATTTTTTAAGTTCCTCAAAGATTAGGTTGACTTATTACCTGTAGATGGCAATGGTTGACTTATTACCTGTAGATGGCAATGGTTGACTTATTACCTGTAGATGGCAATGGTTGACTTATTACCTGTAGATGGCAATGGTTGACTTATTACCTGTAGATGGGAATGGTTGACTTATTACCTGTAGATGGCAATGGTTGACTTATTACCTGTAGATGGCAATGGTTGACTTATTACCTGTAGATGGCAATGGTTGATTTATTACCTGTAGATGGCAATGGTTGACTTATTACCTGTAGATGACCAATACCATAGCAAGGGTAAAGCTATTAGTGAAGTGTGAGGTGTGTGTGTGTGGGTGTATGTGTGTGTGTGTGTGTGTGACATATAAAGAGATGAACCCTACTTTGAATGTGCATAGTATTTACACTGATAGACACTTAGTTGATGAAAAGCATCGCCTGTCGTTTACACAGTTTAGGACAGGTGGGCATTGGCTAATATGTGAGACTGGAAGGTGGAATAGGAGAGGTCGCGGTCGCTTACCCTTGGATGAGCGACTGTGTGTATGTGGCCAAGTGCAGACTGAAAGACATGTGGTGGAACAGTGTACACTGACCCAACATGTCAGGGACATATACCAGTTCACTCTTATGGAACAGGTGTCCTCAAATAGATTTACCCTAGATGTGACCTGTAAAATAGTACACTGTATCTTGAGTGTGTATTACTGATGGCCAGTGCATATTCTATTCAATATTAATGGACTGCGATTATTGTGTAATAGTAATGATATAATAGTAATGATATTTTAATGCGGATAGCATTATATTGTAGTGTTAGTTACTAATTGCCAGCGTTGAGTTAATTTTACTTTTTGGACTACAGTTATAAAACTGTACATGTATAAGTATGTATATGTGTATTATGTTCTGCTGTGGTCAATAAAACTATCTATCTATCTGTGTGTGTGTGTGTGTGATGGTGTGTGTGTGTGTGCGAGTGTGTGTGTGGTGGTGTGTGTGTGTGTGCGAGTGTGTGTGTGGTGGTGTGTGGTGACGTTACCAATCTTGATGGTGCCCATGTTGGTGAGAAGCAGGTTGGACACTTTGACATCGCGGTGCACGATTTCTTTCTTGTGTAGGTAACCCAGTCCATTGAAGACCTGTGGGTGCAGCATGTGTTACAAGACTATACAGGACCATACCCAAGACAGCTGCTATGGGATCATAACTCCTGTGTCTTATCATGTATTTAGCATTGATTGATTGATTCAACCCCTTCACACCCAGATCTTTCCTTTACTATAACAAAATTGTATGTTGTCGAGCCATAAAATTACGAAAAGTAACTGAATATACCAAATTAGTTAGTCGACAAGGATACTAAACAGGTCATATCTATAAAATATTGCTTATATTCACTAAAAATTGTCTAATGGTAGCCAAATTACAATGGAAATTACGTTTTGGGCCTCAAGGGGTTAATGCCAAAAAGGAGGAAAGTGCCAGACATCAGAGGTCATATGGCACTATGGCAAAGCATAAAAAGGGGAGGGGTTAGAGAGAAAGAGTGGAACAGTGAGGGAAGGGAAAGGAACGGATTGTTACAGCAGGAGGGTTAGATCAGATGAAGGATGTGGATTTGTTGGAGGAAGGAGATTAAGTTATCATGTATATAGCATTGAGGCATTGGAACCCTCAACACCTATGATCAGCATGTATAAAAGATAAGGAAAAACAATGTCAGGGTATAAATGACATCACATAATTTCATATACACTATTGTACATATCTTTCCCTAATATATGCAAGTACCTATTCTATTTTCTTTGCATTTAAAGTAGCTATAAAACCTGTACAAACATGTCACCACTTGCCTGCATCATGATACACTTGACGTGGGTCTCCAGGAAGGGCGTCTGCATGTTGTCGAGGAGGCTGGCCAAGTCCTGCTCACAGTACTCCATCACCAGGAAGATGCTGACAACACACAACACAGCTCGTACGTTAATGTGTTCACCAAGTCGATGATAAAAGCCGATTGTCAAAAGAAAATGCAATCAACATAATGCTGCAAAAAACAATCAACCCTACAGAAAGACCAAGAAGGTTGAAGAAGAGCATCCTTATTGATCAAGTTTAAAAAAAAAGAAGAAGTTTGGCACAAGAAGACAAATTCTCAGCAACCAGTTTCACGGTGGTGACTTGAGACCCAGGATGATATAGAGAGGTATATTATATAGACCCAGGATGATAGAGAGGTATATTATATAGACCCAGGATGATATAGAGAGGTATATTATATAGACCCAGGATAATATAGAGAGGTATATTATATAGACCCAGGATGATATAGAGAGGTATATTATATAGACCCAGGATAATATAGAGAGGTATATTATATAGACCCAGGATAATATAGAGAGGTATATTATATACACCCAGGATAATATAGAGAGGTATATTATATAGACCCAGGATAATATAGAGAGGTATATTATATACACCCAGGATAATATAGAGAGGTATATTATATAGACCCAGGATGATATAGAGAGGTATATTATATACACCCAGGATGATAGAGAGGTATATTATATAGACCCAGGATAATATAGAGAGGTATATTATATAGACCCAGGATAATAGAGCTCGGTATATTATATAGACCCAGGATGATAGAGAGGCATATTATAGACCCAGGATAATAGAGCTCGGTATATTATATAGACCCAGGATAATATAGAGAGGTATATTATATAGACCCAGGGTAATATAGAGAGGTATATTATATAGACCCAGGATAATATAGAGAGGTATATTATATAGACCCAGGATAATATGAGAGGTATATTATATAGACCCAGGATAATATAGAGAGGTATATTATATAGACCCAGGATAATAGAGAGGTATATTATATAGACCCAGGATAATATAGAGAGGTATATTATATAGACCCAGGATAATATAGAGAGGTATATTATATACACCCAGGATAATATAGAGAGGTATATTATATACACCCAGGATAATATAGAGAGGTATATTATATAGACCCAGGATAATATAGAGAGGTATATTATATACACCCAGGATAATATAGAGAGGTATATTATATAGACCCAGGGTAATATAGAGAGGTATATTATATAGACCCAGGGTAATATAGAGAGGTATATTATATAGACCCAGGATAATATAGAGAGGTATATTATATAGACCCAGGATAATATAGAGAGGTATATTATGTAGACCCAGGATGATATAGAGAGGTATATTATATAGACCCAGGATAATATAGAGGTATATTATACAGACCCAGGATAATATAGAGAGGTATATTATATAGACCCAGGATAATATAGGGAGGTATATTATATAGACCCAGGATGATAGAGAGGTATATTATATACACCCAGGATGATAGAGAGGTATATTATATAGACCCAGGATAATATAGAGAGGTATATTATATAGACCCAGGATGATATAGAGAGGTATATTATATACACCCAGGATGATAGAGAGGTATATTATATAGACCCAGGATGATATAGAGAGGTATATTATATACACCCAGGATGATAGAGAGGTATATTATATAGACCCAGGATAATATAGAGAGGTATATTATATAGACCCAGGATAATATAGAGAGGTATATTATATAGACCCAGGATAATATAGAGGTATATTATATAGACCCAGGATAATATAGAGAGGTATATTATATAGACCCAGGATAATATAGAGGTATATTATATACACCCAGGATAATATAGAGAGGTATATTATATAGACCCAGGATAATAGAGCTCGGTATATTATATAGACCCAGGATGATAGAGAGGCATATTATAGACCCAGGATAATAGAGCTCGGTATATTATATAGACCCAGGATAATATAGAGAGGTATATTATATAGACCCAGGGTAATATAGAGAGGTATATTATATAGACCCAGGGTAATATAGAGAGGTATATTATATAGACCCAGGATAATATAGAGAGGTATATTATATAGACCCAGGATAATATAGAGAGGTATATTATATAGACCCAGGATAATATAGAGAGGTATATTATATACACCCAGGATAATATAGAGAGGTATATTATATAGACCCAGGATAATATAGAGAGGTATATTATATAGACCCAGGATAATATAGAGAGGTATATTATATACACCCAGGATAATATAGAGAGGTATATTATATAGACCCAGGATAATATAGAGAGGTATATTATATAGACCCAGGATAATATAGAGAGGTATATTATATACACCCAGGATAATATAGAGAGGTATATTATATAGACCCAGGATAATATAGAGAGGTATATTATATAGACCCAGGATAATATAGAGGTATATTATATACACCCAGGATAATATAGAGAGGTATATTATATACACCCAGGATAATAGAGAGGTATATTATATAGACCCAGGATAATAGAGAGAGGTATATTATATACACCCAGGATAATAGAGAGGTATATTATATAGACCCAGGATAATATAGAGAGGTATATTATATAGACCCAGGATGATAGAGAGGTATATTATGTAGACCCAGGATAATAGAGCTCGGTATATTATATAGACCCAGGATAATATAGAGAGGTATATTATATAGACCCAGGGTAATATAGAGAGGTATATTATATAGACCCAGGATAATATAGAGAGGTATATTATATAGACCCAGGATGATATAGAGAGGTATATTATGTAGACCCAGGATAATATAGAGAGGTATATTATATAGACCCAGGATGATATAGAGAGGTATATTATGTAGACCCAGGATAATATAGAGAGGTATATTATGTAGACCCAGGATAATATAGAGAAGTATATTATATAGACCCAGGGTAATATAGAGAGGTATATTATATAGACCCAGGATAATATAGAGAGGTATATTATATAGACCCAGGATAATATAGAGAGGTATATTATGTAGACCCAGGATAATATAGAGAGGTATATTATATAGACCCAGGATAATATAGAGAGGTATATTATATAGACCCAGGATAATAGAGCTCGGTATATTATATAGACCCAGGATGATAGAGAGGCATATTATAGACCCAGGATAATAGAGCTCGGTATATTATATACACCCAGGATGATATAGAGAGGTATATTATATAGACCCAGGATAATATAGAGAGGTATATTATATAGACCCAGGGTAATATAGAGAGGTATATTATATAGACCCAGGATAATATAGAGGTATATTATATAGACCCAGGATAATATAGAGAGGTATATTATATACACCCAGGATAATATAGAGAGGTATATTATATAGACCCAGGATAATATAGAGAGGTATATTATATAGACCCAGGATAATATAGAGAGGTATATTATATAGACCCAGGATAATAGAGAGGTATATTATGTAGACCCAGGATAATATAGAGAGGTATATTATATAGACCCAGGATAATATAGAGAGGTATATTATATAGACCCAGGATAATATAGAGAGGTATATTATATACACCCAGGATAATATAGAGAGGTATATTATATAGACCCAGGATAATATAGAGAGGTATATTATGTAGACCCAGGATAATATAGAGAGGTATATTATATAGACCCAGGATAATATAGAGAGGTATATTATATAGACCCAGGATAATATAGAGAGGTATATTATATACACCCAGGATAATATAGAGAGGTATATTATATAGACCCAGGATAATATAGAGAGGTATATTATATAGACCCAGGATAATATAGAGAGGTATATTATATAGACCCAGGATAATATAGAGAGGTATATTATATAGACCCAGGATAATATAGAGAGGTATATTATATAGACCCAGGATAATATAGAGAGGTATATTATATAGACCCAGGATAATATAGAGAGGTATATTATGTAGACCCAGGATGATATAGAGAGGTATATTATATAGACCCAGGATAATATAGAGGTATATTATACAGACCCAGGATAATATAGAGAGGTATATTATATAGACCCAGGATAATATAGAGAGGTATATTATATAGACCCAGGATAATATAGAGAGGTATATTATATAGACCCAGGATAATATAGAGAGGTATATTATATAGACCCAGGATAATATAGGGAGGTATATTATATAGACCCAGGATAATAGAGAGGTATATTATGTAGACCCAGGATGATATAGAGAGGTATATTATATAGACCCAGGATAATATAGAGAGGTATATTATGTAGACCCAGGATGATATAGAGAGGTATATTATATAGACCCAGGATAATATAGGGAGGTATATTATATAGACCCAGGATAATATAGAGAGGTATATTATATAGACCCAGGATAATATAGGGAGGTATATTATATAGACCCAGGATAATAGAGAGGTATATTATGTAGACCCAGGATGATATAGAGAGGTATATTATATACACCCAGGATAATATAGAGAGGTATATTATGTAGACCCAGGATGATATAGAGAGGTATACCATATAGACCCAGGATAATATAGAGAGGTATATTATGTAGACCCAGGATGATATAGAGAGGTATATTATATAGACCCAGGATAATATAGAGAGGTATATTATGTAGACCCAGGATGATATAGAGAGGTATACCATATAGACCCAGGATAATATAGAGAGGTATATTATATAGACCCAGGATAATATAGAGGTATATTATATAGACCCAGGATAATATAGAGAGGTATATTATGTAGACCCAGGATGATATAGAGAGGTATATTATATAGACCCAGGATAATATAGAGGTATATTATCCTTGGTTGAGACAATGTGCATCATGAATGAAAACCATACTGGAGGATGTACAGCAAGGCATTGTTAACAAAGACATACACATCAATCACACACTACTGAGGAGGAGAAAACCAAGGAACACGGCCGTTACTTACTATATGTGAACTGCACGGTTGCACAGGGCCCCCGAAGCCACCAAGGGGCCCCCAAGCTGCCATTATTTGCTTCTTTTTTTTAGAATCTTGTCTCTTTTCCCCTTAAAGTGCACCAGATTGATGCATTTAAATATTTAAGGCATGCCCCAGGACCACCTTAGAGGCCTTGGAATCCCTCCACCATAGTTTTACAAAATAGGGCCCCCAAAAGGCTAGAAACGGCACTGCCAAGGAAGGAGAGTGTGTGAGGGAAGAGCCTTGAGTGTCCTCTGGTACCCACCTCTCCAGGCTGCGCCCCACCACCACCTCCTTCATGTAAACCACGTTGGGGTGGTTGCACGCCTGAAGCAGCATGATCTCCCGCAGCCCGGAGATCGGCATGCCGTCCTTCTCCTTCTCCATGCGCATCTTCTTCAGGGCAACGATCTCATTGGTCTTGGTGTCCCGAGCTCGATCTGGCAGTGACGGGTGGAAGAGTTATCCATTTTCACATTTGGTTTAGTATTGTAAAGAAAAGGTATAAGTTGATGTGGGTCATACTGTGTCCTTCAAACAGCATTTAGTGGTAATAGTGTGTCCTTCAAACAGCATTTAGTGGTAATAGTGTGTCCTTCAAACAGCATTTAGTGGTAATAGTGTGTCCTTCAAACAGCATTTAGTGGTAATAGTGTGTCCTTCAAACAGCATTTAGTGGTAATAGTGTCCTTCAAACAGCATTTAGTGGTAATAGTGTGTCCTTCAAACAGCATTTAGTGGTAATAGTGTGTCCTTCAAACAGCATTTAGTGGTAATAGTGTGTCCTTCAAACAGCATTTAGTGGTAATAGTGTGTCCTTCAAACAGCATTTAGTGGTAATAGTGTGTCCTTCAAACAGCATTTAGTGGTAATAGTGTGTCCTTCAAACAGCATTTAGTGGTAATAGTGTCCTTCAAACAGCATTTAGTGGTAATAGTGTGTCCTTCAAACAGCATTTAGTAAGGTTATATCTGCACTCTCCTGAAGCTGCCCCCAGGGTTGTGAAAGAAGCAACAGGTACTCACACACGACACCATACGTTCCTTCTCCAATGCGATTCAGTTTTTCAAATTCTCCAACGAATCTGCATCTTCCGAACTGAAAAGTAAAACAGATCAGCAAAATTCAAATCGAAGAAAGGTTTTGCATATATATCAAGAGCTATCCTGTACTGTTTCAGTCGTTAGGAGTTTGTAGACCAGAACAGAACCAGTAGATTCGTACACCAAAAAGTTGTTTCGTAGTCTATATGAAACCATAGTCGTTTCGTACACTCAGCTCAGAGTTGAACTTGACTACTAGTTACGAAACGACACCAGGTATGTACGAAAAAACTCAACATTTGTGTACGAAACACCCTGTAACCGTATGGGCGGGGTGGTGTAGGCGTGAAGGTCAGGTAGAGGTACTGACCAGGTGTTTCTCTGGTATCTCGATGGCCTTGCCCGTCAAGAAGGAGACCAGGCCGGCCTTCTTGATGGAGCTCTTCTCCGTGCGGTCCATGGTTACCGCACTCACTGTCACGTGCTGCTGGCTGAGATTGTGAAGCACGGGTATTACTGTGTGTGTTGTGCTAGGGCATGGCGAGCACCACAGTACACCAATAACTAGCCGCTCAGCACACCGCCAGGCCGAGCATGCGTTTGGCGTTGGGTTTGTTGTTGTTTGTTGATCTTCCCTTGAACTTGAACTTGATAGCAGGTAGCCTTCCTTCAGTAGTGAGCTCGGCCGCGGTGCTCAGTCTGCAGGTCGGGTCAAATGTATATGGTACTCTGGGTCGGGTCACAGGCTTTGGGGATAGCGTGTATTAGAGTTCCTTTAATAAGAGAGTGGATGATAGCATAACTCTTCCGGCAGAGCTCCGTAGCCGACGAGGACTGGAGGGCGGCGCCACATCGCAGTGCTCCAAAGTGTAGCTCCAAAGATACTTATACTATACTTGTTAGAACGGCTTGAGAACCTTGGCTTGTTAGAGGCCACCGAGAACACATGAATAGTTCGTTTCATAAGAACACCAGGAAGCTACAAGAGGCCGAGACCTACACTTGGTAGTTCATGTAATCAGACAAGTATAGGGGCAGCAGGCATGAGGACAAACACACTGTACAACCAATACTGTTTATTAAGACTATCATTCATCACTTGGGTCTCCTGTTCTGCACCATCGTCCAGCCCTCCGCCTCCTCCCTCAGCTGCTCTGCCGTCCGGGGCGCGGGAGCAGCTGTGGGCGGTGCCTCGGCCAGCTGCAGGTCGCCCAGCCGCTCCACCAGCTGAGGGGGCTGACTGTCTGACTGCTGGACAAGGGGGGAAAAGTTTGTGGCTGTGACTCATGTACAGATCTTTGTGTTATGTAGAAGTTAACGAACACATAGAATCAGGCACACTGGTAAAGATGGTTGACTACATTAGTACAAACACAAGTTTCATGGTTTTAACCCCTTGAGACCCAGAGCGTAATTTCCATTGTAATTTGGGTACCATTAGACGATTTTTAATTAATACTGTATAAGCAATATTTTATAGATATGACCTGTTTAGTACCCTTGTCGACTAACTCATTTGGTATATTGTCACTTTTCGTAATTTTATGGCTCGACAACAGACGATTTTATGTAGCAAAGGAAAGATCTGGGTGTGAAGGGGTTAAGATGACCTTCGTAATTTCTTTGTACTTATCATGATATTTCTGTGGCTGAAAACAGAGGAGTAAACGCTCTGTGTGATCCTGTCCATGCCATTGACCTTGTTAAGGCCGGACACTTTATTGCTTGTATCTGGTCTTGGTGCCATGGCTTGCGTGTTTCTTCTCTCTGACAACCATGGATTAAGCTCCACATTTTGTACACTTAAGAAGCAATTCATGTGCCACAATGTGTTTAATCTCATGAGGCGAAGTAAATATTTTTTTTTTTGATATTTCAAGAAAATCAAAGAACTCAGCAAATCAAGGTGAAGCAAACACTACCGAGGTACCTGACAAACATGCATGACATTGTATTCCTTGTATTCCTTAACACACTATAACCACCTTCCTAACACACTATAACCACCTTCCTAACACTATAACCAACCTTCCTAACACTATAACAACCTTCCTAACACTATAACCACCTTCCTAACACTATAACCACCTTCCTAACCTATACACTCCTACACTATAACCACCTTCCTAACACTATAAACCACCTTCCTAACACTATAACAACCTTCCTAACACTATAACCACCTTCCTAACACACTATAACCACCTTCCTAACACACTATAACCACCTTCCTAACACTATAACCACCTTCCTAACACTATAACCACCTTCCTAACACACTATAACCACCTTCCTAACACACTATAACCACCTTCCTAACACTATAACCACCTTCCTAACACACTATAACCACCTTCCTAACACACTATAACCACCTTCCTAACACTATAACCACCTTCCTAACACTATAACCACCTTCCTAACACACTATAACAACCTTCCTAACACACTATAACAACCTTCCTACACTATAACCACCTTCCTAACAACTATAAACCTTCCTAACACACTATAACAACCTTCCTAACACACTATAACCACCTTCCTAACACACTATAACCACCTTCCTAACACACTATAACCACCTTCCTAACACTATAACCACCTTCCTAACACACTATAACCACCTTCCTAACACTATAACCACCTTCCTAACACTATATAACCACCTTCCTAACACACTATAACCACCTTCCTAACACACTATAACCACCTTCCTAACACACTATATAACCACCTTCCTAACACACTATAACCACCTTCCTAACACACTATAACCACCTTCCTAACACTATAACCACCTTCCTAACACACTATAACCACCTTCCTAACACACTATAACCACCTTCCTAACACACTATAACCCCCTTCCCAACAACTATAACACCTTCCAAACTATCCCTTCCTACACTATAACCACCTTCCTAACACTTACACTTCCTAAACTATACCACCTCCTAACACACTTACCTTCCTAACACCAACCACCTCAGTGACAAGTGCAACATTTGTCCCTGAAGAGTGTAGGCCCGGCTTTGTATCACTAAATATGAGTCTCCCTTCAACCCCTTGAGACCCAGAACATAATCTCCATTGTCATTTGGCTACCATTATACGATTTTTAATGACAACATATAAGCAATATTTTATAGATATGACCTGTTTAGTATCCTAGTCCAGTAACTAATTTGGTATATTCAGTTACTTTCCATAATTTTATGCTTAACAGATATTTTTTTATATATCAAAGGAAAGATCTGGGCATGAAGGGGTTAATATAAATGGATAGCATTTAGTGTCTCACCTCCTCCCCTTCCTCAGTCAGATCCTGGACTCTGCAGGGAACCTTGGGGCCTGTGGGGATCTTTGCCAGCTCCTCCAACACCTGGGCGTCCCTCCCCGCCACACACAGGCGGTAGTAGTCACACAGACAACGCCCGATCTGACATGAATAAATAAAAGTGAGTTATAACCAAACTTTTAATTTTCAATCCAAATATAGGAATGATGGTAGAATTCTGAGTATTATTTTCATGATACTGATTACTAATACTATACACAAATAATAGAAGGTAATATTAATTGTTTCTGAGCCTTTACTGTGTTTATTATGGGAGATGAGGCTAGTGAGTGCAAAACGTATATTTAAAAAAGAGATAGGGAGAAACTGGTTCACAAATAGGGTAGTAGATGATTGGAATGGACTCAGTCGTCAGGTAGTTAGTGCGGGTCAATAGGGAGCTTTAAAAGGAGGCTAGACAATTTCATGGATGGGGATGAAAGGTGGATGTAGGTAGTTTTAAGTAACAGGAACTACCACGTGTAGGTCTCACGGCCTCTTGTAGCTTCCTTATGTTCTTATTATGGGAGACAAGGCTAGTGATGGTGGTGTTGTGTAAGGAAGGTCACCAAGGTGTTGAGGCAATGATAATGGTGGTTGTGTGTGTGTGTGTGTGTGTGTGAGTGGTGTGGGTGTGTGTGTGGGTGTGTGTGTGTGTGTGAGTGGTGTGTGTGTGTGTGTGATGGTGTGTGTGTGTGTGAGTGGTGTGTGTGTGTGTGTGTGTGTGTGTGTGTGTGTGTGTGTGTGTGTGTGTGTGTGTGTGTGTGTGTGTGTGTGTGTGTGTGTGTGTGTGTGGTAGGGCAAGGTGGTGAGGGTCTTGGCTCACCTGTTCATCAGACTCGTCCTCCACCATGGTGTTCAGTTCCTGGTCCATAATGGTAGCCAGGTAGTCGCCCACCTCCTCCGCCTCCAGGTCCTCTGTGGGTCAAGGTCAGGTTAGGTCACAGGGGTCAAAGTGCTGGCCAAGTCATGTCCGTCATTTAAATCTAACAAAATAAACTATAGTGGTAATAAAACTGTATTGGATTTTTTTATGTTCTTTTTAACAACAATCTGATCATTTTTCTTAGTGTAAAATCACATATTTCTTCTCTATTAGGTAGTTTGTCATTTCTACCTTAGTTTGTATATATAGTTTAGGGTGCTGATGATGATGATGCTCGGTGCTTAGTTAACTGTTGGCTTGTTGAGTGTGCAAAAATAATAGCAATTAGGAAGGCTACAACAACCCTACATAGAGGAGGAAGAGGATATAGCGGGGGAGTATTTGTTTGAAGATGGGAATGTGGAAGAAGCAAAAAGAACAATCAACAGTTTTTGGATGACCAGAGAAAATAAGAGGAAAGAGAAAGAAACTAAAAAACAGAATAAGAGAAGACAACTAACTAAAGACCCAGACAGCAAGAAGAAACACGTCAGGGAGTGCCGATGAAAAAGGCCAGACTCCCGACCCACAACTGTACTGAACAGGAAAGTGACAGCAAAGGAAAAATCTGGGCACGAAGGGGTTAACGCTCGGCAAGTCACGAACAAAAAAACTGTCCACTGTGACGCCCCCTTAACCCTTCCATTACGTCCTCCACCTGAAGGAGCAACAGGCTGGCGTGGGGTGCAGTCAGTTCGTATACAAGTTGTTTCGTACACTAGTAGATTCGTACACCAAAAAGTTGTTTCGTAGTCTATATGAAACCATAGTCGTTTCGTACACTCAGCTCAGAGCTGAACTTGATTACTAGAGCTACGAAACGACACCAGGTATGTACGAAAAAACTCAAAATCAGTGTACGAAACAACTAACAAAACCTGGGTACGAAACAACTTGTGTACGAAACTCCCTGTAACCGCTGGCGTCCCCTTCCCTCACCATTGTCGTAGAAGTACTGTTCCGTGACGCCCACCATCCACTCCGCTATGGCGCCACTCTCTGCTCCGCCAGCCCGCTCTTGCACCGCAAACTGGGGGAGGAAGGAGGAGCTACATCACTGCCTAACAATGCAATGAGAGGGTAGTACTTAGTGTTGATGTCAGGAACCCTCATGACTAGACTGTTGGTACCCTATGTAATCAGGGTAGAACAAGAAGTAACGGATTTAAACTGGGAAACCGTAATTTAAAAAAGAAATAGGGAGAAACTGGTTCACAAACAGGGTGGTAAATGATTGGAATGGACTCAGTCGTCAGGTAGTTAGTGCGGAGGCATTTGGGAGTTTTAAAAAGAGGCTAGATAATTTCATGGATGGGGATGAAAGGTGGATGTAGGTAGTGTTAAGTAACAGGAACTACCACGTGTAGGTCTCACAGGCTCTTGTAGCTTCCTTATTTTCTGATGTTACCTGTAAGGCTGGCCAGTTGGAGAGCGTCACTTCCACGGCTTTCCTGAAGGTGGGGAGCATTGTGGCGGGGAGACAGGGGCAGCTGGGGGCCTTCCTGGACTGACTACTGGCCTGCGTCACCTCCTGGGCTGCTGGTGGGTGTTAATGACAGGTGGGCTGCGGCAGAGCTGTGTCCCGTGTGGTGGCAGGGCAGTACAGGTGGGTCAGGAGTCTGGCCTTATTTATCGGCTCTCCCTGATGCTTCTCTTCTTGCTGTCTGGGTCTTTAGTTAGTTGTCTTCTCCTATTCTGTCTTTTAATTTCTTTCTCTTTCTTTCCTCTTCGCTGGTCGTCCAAAAACTGGCACGTGGTGGTGTGTCGGCTGCTGTTTGTTGACATCGGTGACGTCACGGCGAGGAAGCTAATAATAAGGGAGGCTGACGATAACTATTTTCACTTGACATTCTCCATCGACACCCTTTTTGTAGGTTCATGTCTTCCATCTAGACCCAGTATATTTTTTCCTCAACCTGCACGGCGTAAATAACTGCATTTTTGCATTATGTGGAGTCAGGAACTTGAGCTGCAAATGGGTATAATGCTGTCATGGGTCGTAGATGAATCCATAATGATATATATCGCATTCACTACACTTATAATAATAGAAGGAATAGAGGAATAGGTCAATATTAGCACGGGAACGCAGTGGGCGGGGCGAGAATTCGAAGTCAGTGTTTTCAAGGTCATGAGAGGAGGCGTGGCGCGGGAGTGACAGTGACGGGACCACGTGTGTCGAGGTGTTAGGTGATCACAGGCTGCTTATTAGTGACTGGCCTCGCGTTGCTTGCCGATATCAACTGAGGTACTCCACACTCCCTGAGGGTACAGTATGGAGTTGTTTATGTTATACTGGCTGTCTTGTGGTTGTTTGTCTCTGTCTGGCTACTACTTCCAATGCTTGTCTACTGTTGTTGTTGTGTATGGGGTTAACGGGCTGTGACAGGTCGTTCAGATGGCATAGTACAGGTTTGAAGTGCTTGTATTAACAGTGGGTTGTTTCTTGTGGTCAGCATGGGGTGGTGTGTGTGTGTGGCGTTGGTAATGAAGTGTTTGGGTTGCCTCACTCTTAATAGCTAAGCCACCCTGTCAGCTGTGCCCCGTGGCCGTGCATTGACGGGTGGCAAATGATTGGAATGGACTCAGTAGACAGGTAGTTAGTGCGGAGTCATTAGAGAGCTTTAAAAGGAGGCTGGATAAATTCATGGATGCGGATGAAAGGTGGATGTAGGTAGTGTTAAGTAACAGGAACTACCTCGTGTAGATCTCACGACCTCTTGTAGCTTCCTTATTTTCTTATGTTTTTATGCATGCAGGGGCACGCGCCCCCCGCCTGCCCCCGCCCGGGTAGCGGCCAGGGCACAGCCAGGAGTACCTGTCATCATCACACGCCAAGGCTTAAAGGGTAAATGTTCGGCCACCACTGATTCCAGGAGGGAACTTATTTTCCTGAATAGTTTTGATGTTTGTTTGTTTTTTGTTTGTTTTTTGAAGAATTTCGTCAGTTATCGACGTAGCTGAGATGGATCTCCACTGTAACCAGACAGTTCTCTCTCCTCCTTGGAGGAGAGAGAGCTGTCTGCTAGTGCTTATAGTGTTGGCCGAAGCCAGCACCCCGGAGGGGGGTCACAAACCCCCGGCTAACACCCGGTACCCATTCACTGCTGGGTGGACAGGGGCTCAGGTTTTAAAGTAATCGTCCAGACCCATTTTTTCTTTGTATAATTATGTTGAATGATCATTCAAAATACCTAATCCACAAAAAATAATTCATTTCCACGCCTTATTTCCCTGAAAATATGCCTTTTGTAAAAAGCGCGGGAAAAACAACAGCTTCATTCCAGCCGTGGCGCTAAACTTGCTGGTGACGTCAAGTTCGGAAGCTTCCCAGCCCTGCCTGATACAAATACACAGAGAATAAAAAATAAATATAGTAGTGCCGACCGGGGTAATTTGGTCCTTCCAACGGACCGGTTCTATTCGGACCGCCATCTTTGCTTTGGTGTTTGTTTCAATATAAATAAGAGTGTAACAGTTTTGAATATCCCATGTAGTAAAACAACCATTTTAATATTTCTAGTATTAATATGAATATCAATATCAATATGTAACTGAACCCAGGAACCAAAATAGAAAAAGAGTAAAATAACAGCAAAAAAAAAGTTGCGGCGAAGTTTGTTTACAAAATCAGCTGATTTGGCGAATTTTCATGGGATTCAAATACGAGACGGAGTACATTCTTGTAAATAAGCGTATATAGAGTGTTTTTCCTCTACTTTAACATGAACATATCAGAAATGCTCTATCTTGTCTCATTTTTGTATGATCAATGCTCAGTTTGGGTCCGTATTTACCCCGGTGACAAAAACACTCGCGGGGTAAATTGGACCCAGTGTAATGTACCCCACACGGCATATCACGGTGAGGATTAACTGCTTATTTGCACTTGTTTCTTTTGTTTCAGGTTGTTGAATGGTAATATGGAATTAGTTTAAGGGAGATGGTATATAAATTAAGGGTAAATTTTTACTCAAGGACCAGAATTCTCTACACAATTGGGAGAATGATTTCTGTTTACCTTAATGGATACGGTAAATGTGCAGTTTCAACCAATACTTCCTATAAACCAATACTCTCCTGACATAACTGGGGGGCTATGCCCACCCATACCTCCCTGCTAGTTAACTAACCTAACATGGGCATTGATTACGTAACCTAACGGTATGATTTTACATTAGGACCGAAATTCCCTACACAATTGGGAGTGTGGTTCTGTTTACCTTATTGGATTCTAGGAAACATTTTCTCTGAGTTTCCGTCGCAAATCATTACTTTCGAAGATAATGACATGTTCATAGGGAGGCGAGAGCCAAGTGTTTCGTGCGCCTGACTCTTCTTCCTCTTGTGACCTGCATCGCCTCTGTTCTTCCGTTGCCGCGGACACTTTTTTGATGCAGATTTGACTTTAGTTTGGAGGTTAAAGCGTGGGTTAGCTTAGATTAGGTTAGGTCAGTGAGTCAAAAGGTGGGGTTAGGTTAGTTTAATTTTCATATCTCCTATATACTCGGATCTCCTTCCTATTAAAAACATCTTATATCTCCGAAAGAAGTGCCTTGTGACGGAAGTTCATAGAGAGAATGTTTCCTAGAATCCAATAAGGTAAACAGAAACCATACTCCCAATTGTGTAGGGAATTCTGGCCCTAGTGTAAAATAATACTAAATTAAGTAACAATGCCTAGAAATTATCAGTCGTGGGCGTTGCGATAAGTAAAGCGATAATGCGATAAAGCGATAATATCGCTTTAACCGAAAATTTACCGCTTATCGTTTATCGCAAGACCGGAAAAACTTATCGCTTATATTTATCGCTTTCAAATTTCCCGCGATAAATCCAGCGATAAAGTAGAAGACGAAAAACCGTTACGGCGGGAGGTTACAGGCTCATTGTTACGCGGCAAACAGATGCGGCCAGGCGCCTGGCGGCCCGCGCTTCTGTTGTCAGTTTCTTTGAATAGCCCCCCAAACTGGACGCATCTGATCTCAGCTCTGTGTTTCATTGTGCTACCAGCGATCCAAAGCTTCTTTGTGTGTTATAACTTATATATACTTATTTACTATACTTATAATTTAAGTGTAAAAAAGAGGTTTTTAAATGCATAAGTAGCAAAAATAGAGTATTTTTGGATTTATCGCAGGATTTATCGCTTATCGTTTTAAGGTATTTTGGAAATTTATCGCTTTATCGTTATAGGACTTAGCGGAAAAATTTATCGCTTTATCGTTATCGCTTTATCGCAAAATTTATCGCTGCCCACCACTGGAAATTATAAAAGAAAACTAGCATAGACCTAGAAAAAGAAGAAAGACTAGGAACTCAAAGACTGGAACCCAAACGTGTGCGTGTTGGTCATCTTTTCCGCCTAACCAGAGAATGTGAAGAACAGCTCACATAATGTTTGATAGTGTCCATGGGCATGGTATGACATGTTGTTTCAGTTTTTGGAGGTTTGTCAAATTTTGAAGAAAAAGTTTTTTATATATATATATGACCAATTTACCCCAGAGTTAGGTCCGATTTACCCCATTTAGTGTAACAATGCGGTCCGCACTTCGTAGTGTATTGCTAACAGAGCTATAATGAAAATTTTTTCAAACTTTAATGACATACAGGTAGTGACCCTCCTATGATTGTATTAACTTTTTGGTTGTTTATTTCAATAGATCTGGAAACTAGATCAAAGTTTGTCAAAACCAGGACCAAATTACCCCGGTCGGCACTACTTGAAGAATTTTGTGTGTTTCTGATATGTTTTTTTTGCGATGTGGCATATACTTGCATCCTTCATGGATACAGCAAGAAAGCTGTGCCTTTGCAGAGAGCTTAGCACCCATTTCTGACCTATTTGGCCATGATATGTGTGTGCAGCGCCTGGCAGTGGCGAGTGAGAGGAGCGCGACAAGACAGTGTGTTTCACATTGCGCTCCTCTCACCCGCCACTGCCAGGCGCTGCACACACATATCATGGTCAAATAGGTCGGAAATGGGTGCTAAGCTCTCTGCAAAGGCACAGCTTTCTTGCTGTATCCATGAAGGATGCAAGTATATGCCATATCGCAAAAAAAAAATATCAGAAACACCCAAAATTCTTCAAGTACTATATTTAATTCTGATTCTCTGTGTATTTGTATCAGGCAGGGCTGGGAAGCTTCCGAACTTGACGTCGCAGAGCCGTGGTGCCGTCGTCTGCGGGTCGTCAGTTTTGTTTTGAGAACTCTGGGAATTTACAGATTTTGAATGCGGACCATTTAAAAACGGGTGACTGGATGCAAAAAATGACAACATATTGTTGATATACTCGATCATGGCCATATTTTGACTGCATTAAATCAGGAATGATGAAATGGTCTGGACGATTACTTTAAGGAAACAGCCCAACTGTTTTCCGTTCCGCCCGGGGATCGAACCCGGAACTTCTCGGTTGTGAACCGAGCGTGCTACCCCTACACTACGGAGTACCCATGTACTACCATGTTTGAGGATCTACTGCAGTTTAATGCATTACAAGGCACGTAGTTATAACGATCCTTAATTTGTAGATCTGACAATTTGCAGCATTTCTAACCCCTACAACACCCGTGGGAAATTAAAATAGCACAAAGGGTGTTTGAGGGGCGACCTCCCCCCCAGCGAGGTTAGGTTATGTAATCAATGCCCAGGTTAGGTTAGTTGACTAGCGGTGGGTCTGGGTGGGTTCAGGCCCCGTTATGTCAGGAGAGTATTGGTCAATGGGGAGTATTGTACTAAACAGCAGTTTTACCTGTTTTGAATTAATGGGTATAAGTGTAGTCTGTAACGATGGTGACAGGTAACTGTATGTTGGTATCTGGCAACCTCCCCTTCCTGTGTCGGGGCGAGGTCACGACTCAGGTCGCGTCGCCGCTACCTCGCCCTCACCTGACTGTGACCTAGGTTTGCCAGGTCCGTGGTTTACCCGCCCAATTTGGCTCTTTTTAATGGAAGTTTGGAGGGAAAAAAACGGTGGTCGCGGGTTGCGTTTTTTTTGGCCTGTTTTAACTTAGGCTTGCGGATTGTTGGGTTGATTGGCTTCGAAAGCACATGACACATTTGCACCCGGTCAAGTGGACAATTATCTTCAAAAAGGATTATCACGACCGAACTTTGACCTGATTAGGACCTCAGCCGTGACCTCTCACGGAGGTCACACCCTACTGACATCCCTAAGGACGATTAATTGGCCTGGGTCATGCCACACCTTCCAAGGTCCACCCTTCATTCAGCATCTCTCTAAATTCAAAGTACACGTATAAGGAGAGACTCAGAGAGGCTGTCAAACAGTTTACTCTCTACTACTACAGCTGCCGTGATCAGAGGAGGACATACCAAAGCTTGCGTGAGTGACTTGCAACACAAGATTTTAGAAAATACATGACATGTCCGTGCATTCATGCATATAAATAACACGTACTGTTGCTATGAGTTTAACCCCACAGAGGAAATGCTGTCACTTTTTACAAAGTACATTTATTCCAATGCTGATGATCAGGAGTATGTTGACATACCTGATAAATAAATGTCCAGAAAAAAACATAGCATAGCATGTAAGGCATGAATGGGTAGGACGTATGTATGGTAATATAGATACATTACTTGTCAAATAATTTTTCCCCTTTTTGTTATACTCCTGTCAGTCGTCTTGAGCATCAAACATACACAACAGAATTTTTTTGGGGGGGTTGTTTTGTCGCGTTTTTTTCAAAGGGTGTGGTTTTTCTCAAAAAACTTTTTTGACCGAGGTCGCGGTTTTTGGGCTGGTTTTGGGATGGGACTGGGTGGGAACACAGTGACCACGACCTGGCAACGCCAGGACCAGGCAGTGTGACCTGACACAACTCACACCTGTGACCTGAGTCACCTCACTTCCACGGCATCTCTCGCTGAGAGTGGACGTTCAACATTGCGTCCCTCGCCTTGCATACACTTATCCAATTGTGTATCTCATGTATCACCAGCAACAACACATCTAAACAAGGTAACGAATCACTCATGAGTCATTAACTCAGTTATAAAAAATATCTCGATTTCTGTCAAAAACTAGTGCCAAATTGATTAAAAACACTCCTAAACTTATCAGAAAGCAACAGTGGCGTGTTTGAAAACAGTAGTGTCCAATACCGAAATTATACCAGAAAAATAAGGAATACAGAATAATCGGTGCTACTATAGCGTGCGGTCTACCGGGACATTTGCACTATAGTGTGCGGTCTACCGGGACATTTGCACTATAGTGTGCGGTCTACCGGGACATTTGCACTATAGCTTGCGGTCTACCGGGACATTTGCACTATAGCTTGCGGTCTACCGGGACATTTTACACTATAGTGTGCGGTCTACCGGGACATTTTACACTATAGCGTGCGGTCTACCGGGACATTTTACACTATAGCGTGCGGTCTCCCGGGACTTTTTACACTATAGCGTGCGGTCTACCGGGACAGTTTACACTATAGTGTGCGGTCTACCGGGACATTTGCACTATAGCTTGCGGTCTACCGGGACATTTTACACTATAGCGTGCGGTCTACCGGGACATTTTACACTATAGCGTGCGGTCTACGGGACATTTGCACTATAGCTTGCGGTCTACCGGGACATTTTACACTATAGTGTGCGGTCTACCGGGACATTTTACACTATAGCGTGCGGTCTACCGGGACATTTTACACTATAGCGTGCGGTCTACCGGGACATTTTACACTATAGCGTGCGGTCTACCGGGACATTTGCACTATAGCGTGCGGTCTACCGGGACATTTTACACTATAGCGTGCGGTCTACCGGGACATTTTACACTATAGCGTGCGGTCTACCGGACATTTGCACTATAGCGTGCGGTCTACCGGGACATTTTACACTATAGCGTGCGGTCTACCGGGACATTTTACACTATAGCGTGCGGTCTACCGGGACATTTTACACTATAGCGTGCGGTCTACCGGGACATTTTACACTATAGCGTGCGGTCTACCGGGACATTTTACACTATAGCGTGCGGTCTACCGGGACATTTGCACTATAGCTTGCGGTCTACCGGGACATTTTACACTATAGTGTGCGGTCTACCGGGACATTTTACACTATAGCGTGCGGTTCTCGGGACATTTTACACTATAGCGTGCGGTCTACCGGGACATTTTACACTATAGCGTGCGGTTTACCGGGACATTTTACACTATAGCGTGCGGTCTACCGGGACATTTTACACTATAGCGTGCGGTCTACCGGGACATTTTACACTATAGCGTGCGGTCTACCGGACATTTTACACTATAGCGTGCGGTCTACCGGGACATTTTACACTATAGCGTGCGGTCTACCGGGACATTTTACACTATAGCGTGCGGTCTACCGGGACATTTTACACTATAGCGTGCGGTCTACATTTCTTACTCGCTACTTACATTCTACACTCTTACACTTCAGGCTGCTATTTACTATTGCTATATGATATTGTCTATTATACAGTAGAGTATTATAGATAAAACAAAACTTTTAGTAAGTAATTTATTAAGCACAGGCCGATATTCCCCACCCCTGTCACTTTTTTTCTTCTTACATAACACTACCACATCGATGACAAAGCTCTGCTTCTTGTAGTGTGTCCAGAAGATTGCTGCCACGTAAAAACTTAACCGCCGTTTCTTGTCAAGATGACACTTCTGTAGAATTCTTTCAACAGCATTGTAGAGGGTTAAGTGTGTCAGACTGATGTTTTCGGCTTGAATTTTAGGAGGATACCAAAATATTACTTCCTTGATTCCTATTTTATAAGGTTGAGTAGGGTCCTGGTACTCAGGTCAGGTAAGGTCAGGTCAGGTCAGGTGTGGACTTGTTAGAATGCACATTAAAGCTATGGGGTAGTCAGGTCAGGTCAGGTCAGGCGGGATCTTTGTAGACCACACGTTAGGGGAGCGTAGACTGCAGGCCCCGATGTAGACCGCACGCTATAGTAGCACCGAATAATCAAAAGGAGCGTTGTAGCAGCAGGGTGTTGCGTGATGGGTATTAGTGGCTCCAGTGTTACCATGGGACCCTAAGCCATGGGCGGGTCAAAACTATGATATTCCCAGGTACTTCTATAGGTTTCACACCAAAATCTCCCTAAAAACCGTCGAAAATACTTCTGCTCCCCCCCCCCCCCCCCCCCCCCATAAGGTTTAAATTAAGGTTTAAAAAAATCAAGTTCCGCCTCACTCGTCACCACTCACTAGTTTATCACTGACTATTTCTGGCAGTGTGGGAAGCATTCTCTCAGGGTCAGGGACGCACATTTTTTTTGTGAAGCTTTTTTTCCAAGTTTTTTTCTCGAAAAAAATGCACTTCGAATAAATGCACATCGAAATTTCTTTTTCTTTTTTCGAAGAATTTTTTTTTTTATTCTTATATTCATTACAAGAATAAATAACTCATAAATAAATTGAAAATAATGCTGTACAAATTTTTAGATTTGCTTTCTTTCTTTAAGTGCTTTCTTTAGCCCAGCCCTGTGGGCTGGGCTAAAGAAAGCACTGATCTGAGCACACAGCCTTGTAGGACACTGGTGGAGGCACTGTCCAGTACGAGGGGTGCCATGGATTGCAACCCTGGTTTTATATTGCTTAGCCATTTTAATCCAATTTATCAAGTGCCTTGTGTAAATCAAGATTCAGTACACAATGGTTACAGATCTGGTAGTAGCAGACTAAAAGAGATCCTTGCAAGATGTCAACAAGTTGGACAGACATAATTCCCCGTGTGGGGGAGCAATTGGAGTAAATTAGCACCTGGAAGTAGTGAGTTTGGAGTCCTGAGTTGCGAGTCCTGCCGGAAGCAGATCTTTCATCCATCGTAGAGTGGCCGCAGTCAACCCATATGTTGCCCATTACTTTTATTGGTGTTCATGATGTTGAGTGTTCTCACCACACAGTCATCTTGTCTCCACTCTCTCCACCCTGTGGCGCCTGATGTCAGCTGTGTATTAATTCTTCTGATTTGTACATTTGTAGGAGGCTTTTGTATCAATATACACTTCTTTGAATGCTCAGAGAAAGATAAATCTCTATTTAAATGTTAGATTTTTCTGGTTCAGCTCAGTCATTAAGCATTATTATTTCCCCTGTGCTTACCTTTACTGTATTAGTGTTTTGATCTTGGTTATTGATTCTTATGTAGCTTCAGTACTAGAATACAAACAATTGTGTACAGTAGTTGACATTGTTGTTATTGAGATGGTTACGCCCACCTAGAACACAGCCTCGCCAGGAGTATTGGTTACGCACACCTAGAACACAGCCTTGCCAGGAGTATTGGTTACGCACACCTAGAACACAGCCTCGCCAGGAGTATTGGTTACGCACACCTAGAACACAGCCTCGCCAGGAGTATTGGTTACGCACACCTAGAAAAGCACAGTACTTGATGGATATTGTTACTCAATACAATCGCAGAGTATTGTTTATAACATGAGTTCTTAAATGTTATATTCAAATTATGCTAGATTTACATGATCAATGTTTTTATAGAATCTAACCTTACTTGAAAAAAAGAGCACTGTATCTATTTGTATATTTTTCTCCATTCATTTGTTTAATTCATTCTTTATTTTATATTAATTAGCTTATTTATATTCTTTGAGTGTTACTCACCCACGGCCTTGATCACACGCTTTTACCCTCCCAGAAAGAGTTCATAGAGACAGATGTAATGGTTAGACTGGAACCTCACACTAGGTACCCATTCCTTGCTCAAGTGGGACAGTAACTGAGCAGCATCATGCATGTGTAGAGGCTTGCATGAAGGGTTCTTGAAATTAAATACTGTTGGAGAGTTTATTTATTTATTTGTATTGTTTCAGACTGAGGAACAATACAAGTGTGGCGGCAGACTAGTGGACGGGTCGCCAATCACCTTGGTCTTGTGGTCTTGGTTATCGCCGCCCCCGAGGAAGGCCGTCCGACACCCCAACACACCCACCGGGAAGCAGTTCTGGAAAGGTGCGGAAAGTGCAGTTAGGTTTTCTTTTCCATTTAGTTCCGTTCTCTTCTTGAAGCCCCAATCCCTGCATGTTAGTTTTCTTTTAATTTTAGTTCTATTCTCTCTTGAAGCCCAAATCCCTACCTCCTCTTTGATGGAGCTCTATTTCATGTCTCCAGTATTTTGAATGCGGCAAGGAATCAGTGGAATTATACTCGCCGCACGTTAAGCTGGTGAAAATTTGGCCCCTCACTCCCCTCTTCCGAACGCACGGGATTGGCTGAGGTGGTGGAGCTTTTGGGCAGAACTTGGAGTCAGGCATTCTCACCCCCTTCAGTCAATCCCGTGCGTTCGGAAGGGGGGAGTGCAAGGGCCCCATTTTTGCCAACTTAACGTGCGGCAAGTTTATTTCTTACAGCTTTATGATGGGCATTGAAAAAGGATACAGTATTTAGCTCTGTGAAGATCAGAGTTCCAAGGGCACTTCAATGTTCATCCCTGTTTCCTTATATCCTTTTTGCATCCACTGACATCCTCAGAGACACATTCCACCTCCTGCTTCTAAATATACATACATACAGTCTGCCATTGAGTGTCCTTTGCTATTTACTTTTTTATCCTCACACCATTAAATTGCAGTTACACTTTCACTTCTAACCCCTTCACGCCCAGATCTTTCCTTTGCTATAAAAATTGTATGTTGTTAGCCATAATATTACAAAAAGTAAAGTAATATATCAAATTAGTTAGGTCGACAAGGACAAGTCACACTTAAACGGTCATATCTATTAAATATTGCTTATATTCACACAAAAAATTGTCTACATGGCAGCCAAATTACAATGGAAATTACGTTCTGGGTCTCAAGGGGTTAATAATGGTTTCCTCGTGTGCTTTATTTCCATTAATTTACCCATGCCAGTATGAAGACACCTTTAACCCCTTCAAGCCAAGGACATTATTTCCATTGTAATTTAGGTAGACCATTAGACAATTTGTAGTGACTATAAGCAATGTTTTATAGCTATGACCTGTTTAGTATCCTTGTCCACTAGTAGCTAATTTGGTATATTAAGTTGTTTTATGTAATTTTATGGCTCAACAACAGACGATTTCATATAGCAAAGGAAAAATCTGGGTGTGAATAACTTAACTAATTAACTAACATAATAAATAAATAACCTTTAATAAGTGCGTAACCTAACACATTAAATTTCCAACAGGTGAACCAAGAAATGAAGTGACAGGACAGCACGAGACCTTCCATTACCACACGATTGCATTGAGCCTGACCGAGGAACCGTGTGACCCTGGCCTTGCCGTGTGCTGACTCCCGAGGCAACCCTCTCGACACGTGTGGGACAGACTCGCTTCTAGTTGGCAGCAGCAGTATTAAGAAGGGTCGGCACTTGCTCATCGCGTTCTGCCACCACCACAACAAAATCTACACACATGTCACCTAAATACGCTTCATGCCCTATCTGCAGCAGTAAAAGTATGGATAAAAGGCAGTACCTAGCAGGAGTACGAAGCCCTCATCACGTGCTCCGGTACCCAGACAGTTTGTCTACGGACTAGTTTGCCTACGGACAATTTGCCTATGGACAATTTGCCTACGGACAATTTGCCTACGGACAATTTGCCTACCGGACATTTGCCTACGGACAATTTGCCTACGGACAATTTGCCTACGGACAATTTGCCTACGGACACTTTGCTTACGGACACTTTGCCCTAACCTAACCTAACCAAGGTAAAGAAAATTTTTCCTGTGGAAACACTGAAGCAAAATGTCCGGTAGGCAAATTGTCCGGTAGGCAAAATGTCCGTAGGCAAATGTCCGTAGGCAAACTGTCCGTAGGCAAATTGTCCGTAGGCAAACTGTCCGGCCATGACGTGCTCCTGCCACCACAACCACTCAAGACCCACCTATACATACACCAACGTCCTCCACAGTAACCCCGGAACCAGAGCCACCACAGCAAAACCCCACACTGAAACCACCACAGCAAAACCCCACACTAAAACCACCACAGCAAAACCCCACACTAAAACCACCGCAGCAAAACCCCACACTGAAACCACCACAGCAAAACCCCACACTGAAACCACCACAGCAAAACCCCACACTGAAACCACCGCAGCAAAACCCCACACTAAAACCACCACAGCAAAACCCCACACTGAAACCACCGCAGCAAAACCCCACACTGAAACCACCGCAGCAAAACCCCACACTGAAACCACCACAGCAAAACCCACACTGAAACCACCACAGCAAAACCCCACACTGAAACCACCCAGCAAAACCCCACACTAAACCACCCAGCAAAACCCCACACTGAAACCACCACAGCAAAACCCCACACTGAAACCACCGCAGCAAAACCCCACACTGAAACCACCGAGCAAAACTCCACACTGAAACCACCGCAGCAAAACCCCACACTGAAACCACCGCAGCAAAACCCCACACTAAACCACCACAGCAAAACCCCACACTGAAACCACCACAGCAAAACCCCACACTGAAACCACCCAGCAAAACCCCACACTGAAACCACCGCAGCAAACCCCACACTAAAACCACCGCAGCAAAACCCCACACTAAAACCACCCAGCAAAACCCACACTGAAACCACCACAGCAAAACCCCACACTGAAACCACCGCAGCAAAACCCCACACTAAACCACCCAGCAAAACCCCACACTGAAACCACCCACGCAAAACCCCACACTGAAACCACCGCAGCAAAACCCCACACTAAACCACCACAGCAAAACCCCAACTGAAACCACCACAGCAAAACCCCACACTGAAACCACCGCAGCAAAACCCCCACAAACCACGCAAACCACACAACCACGCAGCAAAACCCCACACTGAAACCACCACAGCAAAACCCCACACTGAAACCACCGCAGCAAACCCCACACTGAAAACCACCGCAGCAAAACCCCACACTGAAACCACCGCAGCAAAACCCCACACTGAAACCACCGCAGCAAAACCCCACACTGAACCACCGCAGCAAAACCCACTGAACCACCAGCAAAACCCCACACTGAAACCACCGCAGCAAAACCCCACACTGAAACCGACAACCCAAACCACCGCAGCAAAACCCCACACTGAAAACCACCGCAGCAAACCCCACACTGAAACCACCGCAGCAAAACCCCACACTGAAACCACCGCAGCAAAACCCCACACTGAAACCACCGCAGCAAAACCCCACACTGAAACCACCGCAGCAAAACCCCACACTAAACCACCGCAGCAAAACCCCACACTGAAACCACCGCAGCAAAACCCCACACTAAACCACCGCAGCAAAACCCCACACTGAAACCACCACAGCAAAACCCCACACTGAAACCACCACAGCAAAACCCGACGCCTAGCAAATTATTCCCCTTAGTATCTGAGGAAGAGGAAAATGAAGAGAGTAGTGACCATGGTGATGATGAGAGAGTTACAGTGAGGAGGAGGCATCATCAGACCAAGATAGACACACTAGCAACTTAGTACCCATTGCATCTGAGCAGGAAAGTGACAGTAGTGACCATGATGATGATGATGATGAATGGGAGGATGTTGCTAGTGAAGAAGAAGGGAGCTGTGATGATAGCGAGGAGGGAGGAATCAAACAGTGACCTAGATGAGGAGGAGGAGGGGAGGGAGACAGTGCTAGTGAAGGCATAGGGAGTGGTGATGAGTGGGAGTCGTCGTCGTCATCGGACAGTGAGGATGAGGATGGTCTAAAGGAGGGCACCGTTCTCTCATTCATGTGGTCAGACAGCGATGATTCCGTCTCTGATGTTCCTTTAGTTGACGGCCATCGTTCCGGGGCGACTAACGAGTGGCCGTGCGGGGATGGTGCCCGAGAATGTGACTACTTCCGTGCCCTGTTTGATGACGCGATTGTTGATCTTTTGGTCACGGAGACAAATAAGTACCATGCGTGGGTCATGAATAACGTTACTTTCCCGCCTCACTCCAAGGTGCACCAGTGGGTGGACACAACGGCCCGGGAAATGTATGTGTACCTTGGACTACTTCTGCTAATGGGACTTCACATGGAAAATTCAGAGATTAAATACTACTGGAAAAAACACACACCACCTCCGACACCAGTCTTTCCAAAGTTCATGTCCCATACCAGGTTCATGCTGCTGACCCGGTTCCTGCACTTTGCCGACAACTGCCACCCTCACCAGGAGGATCCAATGTGGAAAATCAGGAACTAATTCACTTTGATTCATGGAAATTTCAAGAAGTTTATTTATCCCTTCCAGAAAGTAGTAATTGATGACGGCCTCACTATGTCCAAGGGACGACTTAGATTCAAGCAGTATATTCCAGCCAAACGGTATCGCTATGGCACGAAGATGTTCATTTTGTCTGATTGTAAGACGGGTAAAGTGCCGGACGTGATAATGTACACCGGCACGGAGGCTGACGGCATTCCCGAAGAGGACAGAACAGGCTCCATGGGCGTGTCGGGTGCCATCATAAGGAAGATGATGGCACTTTATATGGGCGAGGGGCATGTCTTGTACACCCATCATTGGAATCTAAACAGTATTCTAGACGAGTTCAGGCCTAAAAATGACACGGGTGCACGTGGGACTGTGAAGGCTGATGGAAGAAAATTCATGCCCAAGGTTGATGGGCCGTCCACTTCCCATGACAAGCTTAGTGACGTGACAACCCTAATGACGGGGCTGACGACCAGGTGGCGGGGACAGGCAAGGCGGTGGCCATTAAGTGGAGGCCGCCACCCCGCAGAACCAAGGTCATGAACATGTTCGGGTCAGGTAACGACTATTACCAGCCCCTCGTTGACAAGTTCGAATGGAAAGTCGGTTGTTCAGACTGCCTCAGAAACTCATTCAAGTGGTACCACAAGATCGCTTTTTCCTTGATTGATATCGCCATGATTAATGCTTACAAAATGTGGGTTGCAAAAACCCATCTGCTAATAACAAATGGATGCTCTTGACTTTATGCTCAATATTCCCGGCAGCTCCTCACAGATTTTGGCACTGACAAGGGGGTGGCATGGCTACTTAGGAAACGCAGGCTTTGAGGTGCCGGATCGGTGGCTTGAATCAGAGTAAACCAGTCGCCACCACGTCAAGTATACTGATGTCAACAAGGAGACCCAGAGGAGGAAGCAACTCACCTGCCCAGTCTGTGCCAACACGTGCAGGGGTGCCAGGAAGCGAGCGAGGGTCACCACAGTGTGTGCCGACTGTTGCAACTTCAACTATAATGACAAATCAGTTACTTAATAAAGATTTAACATGTTCTCTGTCTGTCTCTCTCTCTCTCTAAAGATTTAACATGTTCTCTGTCTGTCTCTCTCTATAAAGATTTAACATGGTCTCTCTATAAAGATTTAACATGGTCTCTCTAAAGATTTAACATGTTCTCTGTCTCTCTCTATAAAGATTTAACATGTTCTCTGTCTGTCTCTCTCTCTAAAGATTTAACATGTTCTCTGTCTGTCTCTCTCTCTAAAAAGATTTAACATGTTCTCTGTCTGTCTCTCTCTCTCTAAAGATTTAACATGTTCTCTGTCTCTCTCTCTAAAGATTTAACATGTTCTCTTGTCTGTCTCTCTCTATAAAGATTTAACATGTTCCTGTCTTCTCTAAAAGATTTAACATGTTCTCTGTCTGTCTCTCTCTAAAAAGATTTAACATGTTCTCTGTCTGTCTCTCTCTCTATAAAGATTTAACATTTTCTCTGTCTCTCTCTCTCTATAAAGATTTAACATGTTCTCTGTCTGTCTCTCTCTATAAAGATTTAACATTTTCTCTGTCTCTCTCTCTATAAAGATTTAACATGTTCTCTGTCTGTCTCTCTCTATAAAGATTTAACATTTTCTGTCTCTCTCTCTCTATAAAGATTTAACATGTTCTCTGTCTGTCTCTCTCTATAAAGATTTAACATGTTCTCTGTCTGTCTCTCTCTATAAAGATTTAACATTTTCTCTGTCTGTCTCTCTCTCTAAAGATTTAACATGTCTCTGTCTGTCTCTCTCTCTAAAGATTTAACATGTTCTCTGTCTGTCTCTCTCTATAAAGATTTAACATGTTCTCTGTCTGTCTCTCTCTATAAAGATTTAACATGTTCTCTGTCTGTCTCTCTCTATAAAGATTTAACATGTTCTCTGTCTGTCTCTCTCTATAAAGATTTAACATTTTCTCTGTCTCTCTCTCTCTATAAAGATTTAACATGGTCTCTGTCTGTCTCTCTCTCTAAAGATTTAACATGGTCTCTGTCTGTCTCTCTCTATAAAGATTTAACATGGTCTCTGTCTGTCTCTCTCTATAAAGATTTAACATGTTCTCTGTCTCTCTCTCTCTATAAAGATTTAACATGGTCTCTGTCTGTCTCTCTCTGTAAAGATTTAACATGTTCTCTGTCTGTCTCTCTCTATAAAGATTTAACATGTTCTCTGTCTGTCTCTCTCTATAAAGATTTAACATGGTCTCTCTCTAAAGATTTAACATGTTCTCTGTCTGTCTCTCTCTATAAAGATTTAACATGTTCTCTCTCTAAAGATTTAACATGTTCTCTGTCTGTCTCTCTCTATAAAGATTTAACATGTTCTCTCTCTAAAGATTTAACATGTTCTCTGTCTGTCTCTCTCTATAAAGATTTAACATGTTCTCTCTGTACTGCCTCTCTCTCTAAAGATTTAACATGTTCTCTCGTCTGTCTCTCGTCTCTTAAAGATTTAACATGTTCTCTCTCTAAAGATTTAACATGTTCTCTGTCTGTCTCCTCTATAAAGATTTAACATGTTTCTTCTCTCTAAAGATTTAACATGTTCTCTGTCTGTCTCTCTCTTTCTATAAAGATTTAACATGTTCTCTGTCTGTCTCTCTCTATAAAGATTTAACATGTTCTCTGTCTGTCTCTCTCTATAAAGATTTAACATGTTCTCTCTATAAAGATTTAACATGTTCTCTTGTTCTGTCCTCTCTCATAAAGATTTAACATGTTCTCTGTCTGTCTCTCTCTTAAAGATTTAACATGTTCTCTCTAAGATTCTGTCTCCTCCTCTATAAGATTTAACATGTTCTCTCTCTAAAGATTTAACATGTTCTCTGTCTGTCTCTCTCTATAAAGATTTAACATGTTCTCTCTCTAAAGATTTAACATGTTCTCTGTCTGTCTCTCTCTATAAAGATTTAACATGTTCTCTGTCTGTCTCTCTCTACTAAGAGTTTAACCATGTTGCCTTTTTAGGGTCATCTCTACTAACATATTAACTAGATTAACATGTTCATGACCTGTCTGTTTATCTCATCACTAACAGATTACAAACTGTTCGATACTCTCTGTCTTATCTTAGATTGAATCTATGTAACACTAAGTCATGTTTACAGTGCATGAACAGCCTGAACAAATAATTAACATTATATATAATGTCAAAGACCTTATTCACGCGTAACATGCACTACACCGCACAATACAAGACACTCTCTTACCCCTACCTGTCACTCTCTGATAGGATCTGTAACTCTATACAACCTAAAGATCACATGCACTACCACAGAACACCTTTACATACACACAACAACCATCTCTACACGCACCACCATCACTTACACGCCACATACACACCACCTCCACCCATCACTTCCACAACCATCCTTACACCTACCACCAGATCACCATTCACTACACCAACCACCACACCACACACACCAACACTCCACACCATCACTACTACCACGACCACAACCACCACCTCCAACACCATCACTACTACCACGACCTCCAACACCATCACTACTACCACGACCTCCAACACCATCACTACTACCACGACCTCCAACACCATCACTACTACCACCACTACCACCACCACCACCACCATCTCCTACACCACCACCATCACTACCACCTACACCATCACTTATCACCACAACCCTAACCACCACCAACACAACCACCATCCTCACCCACCACCAACACAACCACTACCGTCACCATTTTTCATATTACTATTTTTGAACTTTTATATGTAGGCAATTGTATCCAAGGCTACCAATTATGTCTATGTTTACTATAGTAGCGGATATCTCGTGTTATTACAGTACCTGCGTCAATATTTGTTTTACTATTGTTACTATTTCTACATGATCAATCTTAGTATTCGTGCCAGTGTC
This sequence comes from Chionoecetes opilio, assembly GCA_016584305.1. Lineage (NCBI taxonomy): Eukaryota > Metazoa > Arthropoda > Malacostraca > Decapoda > Majidae > Chionoecetes > Chionoecetes opilio. The sequence goes on along the minus strand of JACEEZ010012330.1, from coordinate 63,863 downwards.
TTCCAATAATTACTACTAGTGTATTTAATCATTTAAGAACATAAGAAAAGAACATAATAGTCTTTAGTCTCATAATAGAACTTTTCATTTAAGAACAAGAAAACAAGGAAGCTACAAGAGGCCGATTTAGCCCATTACTTGCATATATGTATCGAGTTAATAAAATTATAAGAACAATAAACAGTTGTATTTATGCAGTATTTCCCTATGAAGAATAAATATAACCTACTACAAATTACCAAAAAAATTATATGCCCTTTTATATACCAAGAAATTACTTTTAACCCCTTCACACCCAGATCTTTCCTTTGCTATGAAAAATTGTCTTGTTAGCCATAAAATATAGAAGTCACTTAATATACCAAATTAGTTAGTGGACAAGGATAATAAACAGGTCATATCTATAAAACATTGCTTAGTCACTAAAAATCGTCTTCTGGTAGTCAAATTACAATGGAAATTACTTTCTGGGTCTCAAGGGGTTAAAATCATATTAGAAACACAAACAGAGCAACTAGGTGACTTACTATACTAATACATGCCCTATATATACCCTTAAAATTACCCCCTAAAATATATGCCCTTATATATACCGATAAATTACTATTAGCCCCTATTGGTAACAGTAAGAGAAACAAATGCATAAACAGTAACTAGCTGCCTTGCAATGGCTTTCCAGACTCCCGACCCACAACTGAACTGAACTGGGTAAAATTCTAGAGTCCTTTCCCGCCCTTGTTAGTGGGCTTTTTTCCTTCAGACCTTCACAGATCCCTTCAGATACCCCTAACACGTAATTATAAAGTGGGGGAGAGACGAAAAAAAAAAAAAATACTAACCTAACCTCATAATAAACTAAGCTAACCTGGTAAAATTCTAGGTCTTTCTCGCCCTTAGGCCTCGCTAGGAGGTTATTGGTAAGGTTAGGTTAGGTTATAGTGAGGTATAGTGAGGTAAGGCTGCCCTGCGGTAAGCATGACTCAAAGCTGTGAAGGAAGGGCGGGCATGAGGCAAGAAACATCAGAACTTTTTAATTTCTCAATAGCCTCAACACTGCCAAGAGCTTGTCAGAATACTACTTCCCAGTTGTACTAAAATACTGATACTGATGAAAATAGGTCTACACTGAAGAAAAAAGAAAGGTCTATACTGAAGTTTAAAAAAATAGGTCTATACTGAAGAAAAAAAATACTGATAGGGCTACTGATGAAAATAGGTTATACTGAAGTAAAAAAATAGGTCTATACTGAAGTAAAAAATAGGTCTATGCTGAAGTAAAAAAATAGGTCTATACTGAAATAAAAAATAGGTCTATACTGAAGGAAAAACACAGCACTTCAGAAGCAAGTTAAGCTATGAAATCTAGATAGATTAATGAGGAATGAGCTGTGATAGCAATGATGATTACTCTTTAACGGTTAACCCCATGCCTTCCTGGACACTGAACACCTACCTCCACGTGAAGCTGTGACGGTGGTGCCTCACGCCTGCCTCCCCGCCGCTCACGTGTGTGTTGGCACCGCTCCCTGTGGCTTCACCGGTGCTGCAATGGTGGTAGTGAGCTGTGGGGGCGAAGGTGAGGCTGTACTCAAAGGTACATAAAAGGACGGCATATGAAATAATTACGTACATAGACGAGAAAAAAAAGTCAATTTTTATATTTTCAGATAATTTATAAGCTATTTTTTCATAAATCATATTTAAATAAATTTTCTTATAAATTTAAAGATATTTTAAAAAAATTTCCATGGAAAAAGAAGTTGGTGAAAGTAGTTTTAAGAGAAGTATATCATAAACATTCTTGCATGTATCTTAAAGAATATATTCTGTCTCTGTGAAGGCATTTAAATGTATAAGATTTGTACTAACAAGCTGTAAAAGTAGTTGGTTGAAAAGTAGTTGAACAGTGCAGACTAGCAGCGAGGAATCTAATGAAGTGAGAAGCAATGTGACACAGTGGAGGTTCCAACAGAAAAACTTCCTCTTTTTTTTTTCCCCCTAAAAAACTTCTCTCTCAATCCTCCCTTCCACATGCTTACCTCAAACCCTCCACCGCGGGTCAAGGAGCTGCACACTCAGGACACACACCTGACAACCTGTCAGGTGGCAGCCTGGCGGGGCGGCGGAAGCGTTGCCACACGGCCCGCCCCTCATCGTTCGTAAAAGGCGTCAAGCAATCCCATGGCGACACTGCAGGGAAGGAGATAGAATGAATAGCACGAGCCCACTTGCCCTACCCTAATCAGTGGCGTAGCTATGTATCTATCAATGGGGGGGCACAGCTGTGTATGGGGGGGAGGGGCTATGGCAAGCGGAGCTCAGGGGCATTCTGATGCCTCATACCAGGGTATTGGGCAGTGGCGTAGCTAAGGGGGGGGGGTGAGGGGGGGGGGCTATTTGAAATCGCCCCCCGGGCCCCCAAGAGAGGGGGGTCCCCAAATGCATCACTCAATCAGTGCTGATCTGCAGTGCTGAAAATAATTCAGCACTCAATCAGTACTGAAAATAATGAAATTAAGAATTAAATAAAGACTGATTAAAAAGGATTTATGGGCATTGAAAGAAGTCTCAGTGTAAAAATGCACCAAAATATGTTAATTTTCCAAAAAATTTCCCTGAAACCCCCAGCTGGTTGGGATCGCTTAACTTGCCCCCCCCCCAAACACCTGCAAACTTTAGAGGGGGCCCCTCCAGGAAGTAAGCCCCCCGGGCCCCCAAATGTCTAGCTACGCCCCTGGTATTGGGGCATATCGTCAGTCACAGGTCCAAGCAGATTACGGCAGCCATGGCCAGTGGTGGGGAGGGGGGGGGGCACATGTCCCCCCCGTAGCTACGTCACTGGCTATAGCTGATCTGACGTTGTATAAGGTAGAAAGATAACGCGGCAACAGCCATTACTTTGCAGGGAGGACTAAATAACCTCAAATCACACGTAAGCTCTCACTCCCTCCCTTCCTCTCCCTCTCCCAGTGGCGCCGCCCGGACATAGTGACAGGGGTGGCCAAGGTTGAACACAGATCTAGTGTGGGGTGGCCATGGCATGGCCATTAATTAAAAAGAAACTGATCTTTTTTAGACTTCCGACCTGGGGTGGCCAATGAGATTTCCCTTAGAGTCGCCACTCATTCCTCTCCTTCCCTTTCTCTCTCTACTTACCTGACGCTGCAGAAATATGAAGAAAAGCAACAAAATAAAGGATGGTTTGGCCCAAAATCCTTCTCTTCGTCCTCCCAGCTGCCTGCACACGTCCTGCCCCCTTGGCGGCTCGCTCTCGTCTGTCGCTCGACCCCGATTACTCAAGGAACTCAAACACTGTAACACTGCTTCGAAACACTAAACCTTTCCCTTATTTCCTTCCCACGCTCTTACGTATTGACCTTTGGCTAATAATTATTGACCTGTAACGTTATCTAAGTCTTAAATGTTAGTAAATGTGAATTAGTAATAGTGTTGGTATAGTTTCGTAGTATTTTGTTCTAAGTTTCTATTGATAGGGTTCGTTAGTACTTCAAACTCATTAACAGTGTCGCAGAGGATTGTGGGTAAAATAAATCATCTCATATTTCTTTTTTTGCTACGTAGTTTGTGGGTTGTTAAAGGACTGGATTGTTTTGTTAGCAGTGGCGTGGCTAGGTAGTATCTATCCATGGGGCACTAGGGGGTGGGGCACTAGGCAAGTGAGGCCACATAGAAGGGTATATTCTAAGATCAGATCAGTGGTGGGTATTCGAGCATTATACAGAATACGGCAGCCATGGCCTGGGGGGGGGGGGGGGGCACAGGATTCCATGGGGGGGCGCTACTGACCCTCATGCTTTCGTGGCAACACCCAAGCAGTGAGTAGGTGAGCATTACAACACCGATGTCTCTACCGTGCGTGTGTGTGTGTGTGTGTGTGAGAGAGAGAGAGAGAGAGAGAGAGAGAGAGAGAGAGAATGTGTAATGCCTGGGAGAGAGAGAGAGAGAGAGAGAGAGAGAGAGAGAGAGAGAGAGAGAGAGAGAGAGAGAGAGAGAGAGAATGTGTAATGCGTGGGAGAGAGAGAGAGAGAGAGAGAGAGAGAGAGAGAGAGAGAGAGAGAGAGAGAGAGAGTGTGTAATGCCTGGTACCCCTCCCAGGCAAATAATTGGATCACACAAGCACGGTCAGGCAATGCACGAATCATAACTATCAAACTCCATCACTACTATATCTTACTTCATCAATACCTACACGCGGGAAACCTGACTTTGATTATGCGGCACCAAATCGCCTGTAAACTAAACCAGCCCTTCGTGAAGTGTGTACATCCATTCATTGGTTGACTTACTGCTATTTGAGTCTGCAATAGAGGATGTTGTCAATGATGAAAAAAATAAAGAAAATACTAAACAAAAAAAAGTTGTTGATGCTGCTAGTTGTATCTATCTATGAATATAAGGAGAGAGAGAGAGAGAGAGAGAGAGAAGAGAAGAAGAGGAGAGGAGAGAGAGAGAGAGAGAGAGAGAGAGAGAGACCGAAGGAACATTTTCTCATAATAGACTTGTGGGTGTACTTGTATCTATCTATGAGAGAGAGAGAGAGAGAGAGAGAGAGAGAGAGAGAGAGAGAGAGAGAGAGAGAGAGAGAAGAGAGAGAGAGAGAGAGAGAGAGAGAGAGGAGAGAGAGAGAGAAAAAAAAATCCCCTCAAGGTCATCGTAATTGTTCAGGCGCACCATGATTACCTAAAAATAGAATGGGTTCTCCTCACAAAAACTACATTGACTCAAGACTCAGAAGGCGTGTCCGAGGGCTAAGGGAGCAAGGGGGGAAGGGGAGAAGGAGAGAGAGACCTTGAACTAAACTTGATCCACCTCACTCGATTGCTTTGTATCATAAATATTAAGTCCTTGAGAACTGGCTTACTTACTATAGATGTTGTAAATATAGATCTACGTGTGCATACTCTCTCTCTCTCTCTCTTTTTTAAGCTAGCCCTATCGTATCCCTTATTCAAATGCTGTAGTACAAATGCAAGCTGTGAATATAGAACTACCCAAGTGCATTCTCTTCTCTCTCTCTCTTTTTTAAGCTATCCATAATATGTATCCCTTAATTCGATAGCTGTAAAATGCAAGAAGCTGTGAATATAGAACAACCCAAGTGCATTCTCTCCTCTCTCTCTCTCTCTTAAGCTATCCATAATATGTATCCCTTAATTCAATAGCTGTAAAATGCAAGAAGCTGTGAATATAAAACTAGTGTGCATACTCTCTCTCTCTCTTTCTCTCTTTTGTATTTAAACAGTATCAAAATATATAGTAGTAGACTAAATCTGTTAAACACTAGTCCTCTCTCTCTCAAGTTATCAATAATGTATCCCTTAATTATAAAACTACAAATGCAAGAAGCTGTGAACATAAAACTACAGTGTGCATCTCTCTCTCTCTCTTTTTGTATTTAAACAAACAAAATATATATCAAAGTAGAATAAAACTGTTAAACTCTGTCTCTCTCTCTCTCTCAAACTATCCATAATGTACCCCTTATCAATGACTAAAAATGCAAGCTGTAAATATAAATCTACCCAAGTGCATTCTCTCTCTCTCTCTCTCTCAAGGTATCCATACTGTATCCCTTATTCAATAGCTGTAAAAATGCAAGAATCAGTCGTAATAATCACGTTCCTGTAAGTCGATACGCTATAGGGAATAATATCATCTTGGAACCCCTTGTTGAGCTGTTGGGTTGTTAATAGTACTACACACACACACATGTACAGTGCATACCAACAATCAAATACTGGTTTCCCGTGTAGGTAATGATGCAGTTTGATAGTTATGATTCGTGCATTGCCTGACTGTTGCCTGACTGCTTGTGTGATCCAATTATTTGCCTGGGAGGGGTACCATGCATTACACAGTTTTTTTCTTTCTTCTCTCTCTCTCTCTCTCTCTCACACACACACACACACAACTATAACCTCGCTGTAAGTCCGTCTTTAAGTGTCTTGGCTGAGTTTCAATCTACAATTACTATTATGTCGTCTGTTTCAATCATTTCACAATCTTAAGACTCTTTGTAAATCACCATGAACTAATAACCTAAACCAGTAAACAGTAATTCATATAAACTCCCCTTTGTCCAAACTATGTGAATACACTACCATAAGGAAGGGGAGAGAGAGGAGAGAGAGAGAGAGAGAGAGAGAGAGAGAGAGAGAGAGAGAGAGAGAGCAAACATACGGGCTTGACTGTCACTTAAGCTGGCGTGTAAAACATTCCGTATTAACCTCTCATCCTAAACTGTCGTCAACAAGGCTGCCAGGGTGATAAACGTTGCCACTATAACACGGTGTATGTTCCTTATTACCCTATGCCTTCCCCTTGCTTTGCCTGTACTCGCATACTTATCATACGTATTACTTATATACTCACATGACATGAGAGAGGGGCAGTAGATGAGAGGTTCGGGAGACAGGAGAGGAGTGAGGAGGAAGAGATGAAAGGGTAAGGGAAGGAAGAATACAGGAGTACTTATTATAGCTATGAACTCACCCACAGGAGTCTAGGTAGGTACACACACACACACAGACTAATGACATGCCTTTCTCCATCACAACGTCCGGTTACATAACTCTTACATCACCAATCAAAACATTAAATTAATTACGGCAAAAACTTATGATATAAATACTATGACTTAATACTATGACTAATACTTATGATATTAATACTAATAAATTTATACCTCGAAAACTATTGGTAATGAAAAAAATATACGTGTAAGGACTTTTTATTTGTTTTCTAGGCTATTAATTATAAAATGAAAGACTATTATGATATTCTGTTGCGTTGTAAGTGTGTGCGTGGCTGATAGGAAGTCACAGCTGTAGGATGGTTTTAATGTTAAAGTATCGATTACTGGAAGAATAGTATAGTTTGGCCCCTTGTGCTTAAAACATTAATAAATTACGTACAGTACCTAAGCCTCTCTCTCTCTCTCTCTCTCTCTCCACACACACAATTATCACAGTAGATAGAAAAACCACACACACAATTACTTAGCATTTACATACTAGTACTAACGTCACGAAGGTCGGAAGAAAAAAAGGAAGAATAAACAAAGGAGAAGAACCGCGCATGACGGCAGAGAATGAGAGGTGGACTGCCCGTTGCACATATCGGTGGAGCAGAAACAGACGGTGGAGGCAGTGCGTCTGTCTCTCCCTTCCACCACAACCACCTCCTCCTCCTCCACGTAGCAGCGGTCTTCCACCAGGCCTCTTTTCTTGGCCGTGTCAAGAAAGTCGCGGCCGCCGCAGTACCTCTCCGTCACGACCACTCCTGCGGGCGGGAGAGACGCGGGATGAGGAATGAGGCCCCTTGAGACCCAGAACGTAATTTTCATTGTAATATAACCACCATTAGATGATTTTAATGAACATAAGCAATATTTTATAGATATGACCTGTTTAGTATCCTTGTCCACGAGCTAACATGGTATATTCAGTTACTTTTTCGTAATTTTATGGCTAACAACAGACAATTTTATATAGCAAAGGAAAGATCTGGGCGTGAAGGGGTTAAGGGGGAGGAGGAGGGAGGGTGAAAAGAAGGTCTGTGTAGGGTAAATAAGGTGGTGATGAAGTGATGAGTTAATTAAGAGATGAGATAACAGGAAGAGGCGATAGGATGTGTGTGGGTAGGTGATGAGAGAGAGAGAGAGAGAGAGAGAGAGAGAGAGAGAGAGAGAGAGAGAGAGAGAGAGAGAGAGAGAGAGGGGGGGGGCAGCAGAGAGAGATTCGTGAGAGAGGAGGATGAGAGAAAAGGATAAGAGAAGGAGGAATACAGGCGTGGTGTGTGAGCGCGCGGGCGAGGGAAGAAAGTCGCCCCAGAGAAGGTGGTGTGACGGAAAAACTCTGCGGTGACGCCTTGCCACATTTCACTAACTCCGTATACTTTTTGCAATTTTTTTTTTCTGCAATTACTATCATTATTGTTATTATTGTCAGTATTATCATTATCATTATTATTATTATTGTTATTATCATAGTTATTATTACTATTAGAAAAAAAAATGGTGGTTAAAAAGGTTAAGAAACACACTAGATTAATCAACTTTTTGTCCAGCAACTATTACTCCTACGACTGTCCACGCCTGACTGATAGAAATATACCAACGAGTCCAACGACCATCATATCGACTGAACTGACTCACCATGAGCCCCACTGACTAACCCATGACTCTACTGACTCACGGGTAAATGTACTGACTAACCCGTGACTCCACTGACTCACGGGTAACTCTACTGACTCACCCGTGACTAATGACTCACGGGTAACTCTACTGACTCACGGGTAACTCTACTGACTCACCCGTGACTAATGACTCACGGGTAACTCTACTGACTCACCCGTGACTCTGTTGACTCACGGGTACCTCTGCTGACTCACCGGTGACTCTGCTGACGGTGAGTTTCTTGACGCAGTGGTCCACGGTGGGGGCGCAACGCTTGAGCTGCAGCGCGGTGGTGTCAAAACAGCGCTCCCGCACCCGACAGTGGTAGCAATTCCTCGAGGCCCCTGGGGAGGAGACGGGGGAGGGAGAGTGCGTTATTAGGGTATGGAAGAGTACGTTAGGGTAGTGAAGGAGGGAAGGTAGACAAAGGGGGAAGGAAGGTAGAGTGCGTTTGGGTATAATAGTGATAGTGATAGACGAAGGAGGAAGGAAGGGAGAGTACTTTTAGGGCAGTGAATAGTGATAGACAAAGGAGGGAGTGAGAGTGCGTTGGGGCAGTGATAGACGAAGGGAGAAGGAAGGGAGAGTGCGTTATAAGGGTAGTGGGTATAGTGGGCATTATATAGGGTAGTGATAGGCAAAGGGGGAAGGAAGGGAAAGTGCGTTATAAGGGTAGTGGGTATAGTGGGCATTATATAGGGTAGTGATAGGCAAAGGGGGAAGGAAGGGAGGGCGGCAATGTGTGGAGGGACTCAGGCAAACGTGATAACAGGAGGGAAGACGAGCTATAGATGATAATGATGGTAGGGAGGGATAAAGGGTCAGGACAAATAAAGGAAGGGAGAAGAGGTCATGAGGAACAAGCACGTACTTACACACGCTCAGAGCTCAAGTCTATTAGATGTCTGGGAACAGGAGGAATAAAATACATCAAAAGAAAGGAAACATTGAAGAGGTGGAGACAAAATGGAAAAGGAGAGAAATGTAAGATAATTTCTGCCGCCTGACCTATAGGAACTACCACGTGTAGGTCTCACGGCCTCTTGTAGCTTCCTTATTTTCTAATGTTCTTATCATCTTAAGTTCCCCATTATGTTACCAGTGTGTGTGTGTGTGTGTGTGTGTGGTGTGTGTGTGTTGTGTGTGTGTGTGTTTGTATGTGTGTGTGTGTCAGGGGGCGTGTCTGATAAAGTTACCTAGTCACTGTAAGCGAAATTTGGTCATTCGTGTTTCTTTTAACCCTAACAACAGATTTACGAAAGGAGGAAAACTGTAATAATCTTGTTCAGTAACTGCCTCTTAAAATCAATCAAGGGGATCACGAGTCAGGGACAGTTTCTCGAGAGTGGGTGTCCCATGATTCCTGGTTATAAATATCTCCCATGATAGCTCAACTAGATAATGTTCCCGCAGCCGAGCGTTACAATAGCCTGGGAGGGAGTACCACGGAGGGTGCTGTTATGAGGGGAGGGAGAGGGAGGGAAGGGGGAGAGCGAGGGAGGGAATGGGGAGAGAGAGGGAGGGAAGGGGAGAGAGAGGGAGGGAATGGGAGAGAGGAGGGAGGGAAGGGAGGGTAGAGAGAGGGAGGGAGAGAGGTTGGGGTATTTCTCTGTACTCTTTTCTCCCACTTCGCGGGAAGGAAGAGTTGTGATGCGAGAGTAATGATCGGATAACATTTTCTCGCACTCTCCTTTTTTACCTCCGCCAACGAAGTTGGAGGGAGGTTATGTTTTCACCCCGATCTGTTTGTTTGTTCGTTTGTTAGTGTACAGGATTTCTCGAAAAGTTACGAATAGATTTGGACCAAACTTGGTATACCAAGTCTATTTGGTATAAGGAAGAACTGATTTAATTTTGGATGAAATTGAATCACAACTGTTGCCATGGCAACCAATTGATGAAATATTCGGGCGGAGGTATGCGCTCATACTGAGTGCATATATATATATATATATATATATATTTTTTTTTTTTGGACGAAATCGAATCACAACTGTTGCCATGGCAACCAATTGATGAAATATTCGGGCGGAGGTATGCGCTCTACTGAGTGCCCCCCCCCCCCCCCCCAGTTCTTCTTGTTTTGGCCAGTCCTTTGTGATGTAAAAAAAAAAAAAAAAAAAAATATCAGCCAACGAGGAGACAATTCGAGGTGAAAATGTGTGCCATCAACATACACACACAACAGCCACATCGATATCTTTTTCAATACCCAGAACCAAGGAAAACATCAATACTCGCTTCCCTTTAACCCCTTCACGCCCAGATCTTTCCTTTGCTATACAAAATCGTCTATTGTTAGCTATAAAATTACGAAAAGTGACTGAATATACCAAATTAGCTAGTGGACAAGGATACTAAACAGGTCATTTCTATAAAATATTGCTTATAGTCACTAAAAATCGTCTAATGGTACCCAAATTACAATGGAAATTACGTTCTGGGCCTCAATGGGTTAACACATTTTCTCAGTAAAGGAATAAACTTCACAAAATTGCTTTTCTGAATAGCATCAGACTTAACGTGAGGCGGGGAGCAGAGGTTAAGTGACGGCGGTGAATCAATCCCGTCACGATAGCAGTGTCACGCAACCCTCCCACATGGTGATAAATACACGAGGTACAACATGACTTTCTTTCCTAATAATAATATCTTCTCTTCCTACCCCCTACCGTAGATAACAGTAAAGTCGCCACCTGCAATCATGTCGCCAGGCGCCATACATTACGAATTATAGCATTACTACTGATTTTTATGTGCCACTGAAGATGATACACAGTAGTTTATATCATGATGTATAATCTACTCTGTTTCAGCGTTGTTTTATGTTTTGTAACTGCGAGTATATACGGTTTCAAATTTCACTATCTTTTTTTTTTTTCGGGCGACGACGACGGTAGGACACTCAGTAAATAAACACTAGATGGCGACCTTATTGTTGGTAGCCACTTTGTAGATATTTTTGTTATTTGTTCATTTATAACCATAATATGACACACATGAAGACACAAAATGACACAGTCTCCAGATAGCCCCTTCTAACTTTCCTGAAATCATGGATGTAGAAATGTAAGTGTTAACGCCACCACACGGCTGTAAACAGAAAAAAAAGTTGTCCTGGCGACTTTACTGTTATCTACGGTAGTCCACTAGCTAATTTGGTATA
>JACEEZ010012330.1:2500-47500 GCA_016584305.1 Chionoecetes opilio | reverse complement strand
CAGAATTTAGGGTGGTCCACCAAAAACATTTTTCTACTTTTATTCCTCCACAAGGTTATTTTTTGTCCATTACCCATAGGTTACAAGCCTATGAAATTTCATGGCGATAAAACTTAATTTAGAGGTCGCCCCATTATATCGCTTTCTATCATAGGATTTAACCCGGAAAATATCACATACCCGAATTGAAGCACTTCCCTACATCACAGACCCAAATAGTGTTGATTTCTGAATTATCCGGGGTTGGTAACCCCATAGACACATTTTATCAACTAAAAACTGATATACAGCTGTCTGAATGCTGATTTTCATTATTTGGTTTTCATACCGTAAATTAGGGGTAGGCCATACCCTGGTTAGGGTACTTCTAATAGAGATAGAACAAAATGGTTTGCATTTTTGAACTCAGAAGGGTCGATTTACACATAGAAATGCTTTCATATATCATTTATTTACTAAAACCTGCAAAATATGACAGAAAATTTCGATTTCTCTATTTTCCTATAGAAAAACTATTTTTTTGGCAATATTTTGTGAATTGTCAATAAATCAGTGTCGATGAAACCACTTCTATGTGTAAATCGACCCTTCTGAGTTCAAAAATGTGAACCATTTTGCTTTATCTCTACTAGAAGTAACCTAACCAGGGTATGGCCTACCCCTAAAATTTACTGTGAAAACCAAATAATGAAATTCAGCATTCAGACAGCTGTATATCAGTTTTTAGTTGATAAAATGTGGTCTATGGGGTTATCAACCCCGGAGAATTCAGAAATCAACACCATTTGGGTCTGTGATGTCGGGAAGTGCTCCAATTCGGGTATGTGATATTTTCCGGGTTAAATCCTATGATAGAAAGCGAGATGATGGGGCGACCTCTAAATGTTCATGGAGATGGTTCAAATTTCACGAGATCATTGCTCTATCATAGTGAAAAGAAATAAAGTATGTGGAGATTGGTTTTGAGCAATTTATTTATTTCACCCCGTAGCCGTGGACCACCCTACTACAGATATATAACAGCCAGTCAAAAGTGTTGTTGAAAGAGGAGGGCAAACATACAGCTGATTGCCACTCCGAGCTGCGATAAATTGTAGCTACTGTTGAAGTGTGAAACAGCTGTAGCCCTACACACACACATCCGCTGAAAGGAAACTTACTACTACTACTACTACTACTACTACTACTACTACTACTACTACTACTACTACTACTAGTAGTAGTAGTCTACTACTACTACAGGAACTACCACGTATAAGTCTCACGGTCTTTTGTAGCTTACTTATTTTCTTATGTTCTTATGTACTACTACTACTACTACTACTACTACTACTACTACTACTACTACTACTACTACTACCACCCTACTAATACTACTAATACTACCGCTTTCGCTACACCTGCTATAACAATCTCTCTCTCTCTCTCTCTCTCTCTCTGTCTCTCTGTCTCAGTCTCAAGGAGGAGTAGGAGGGAGCGCAGGGCAACAGTAACCACCACCTTGACGGACAATAAAGAACACTGCATGCTGAGTGACATCTTTTTTGCTGGCGTCGAGTGTTGCACCAGAGAGAGAGAGAGAGAGAGAGAGAGAGAGAGAGAGAGAGAGAGAGAGAGAGAGAGAGAGAGAGAGAGAGAGAAAATAGTAATAATAATGATAATATCTTTTATAACAATAAAAAAAAATAATAGCAACAATAATAACAACAATAATAATGATGATAACGATAATGATGAAGATGAAAATAATAATAATGTTGATAATAACAATAATATGTAATAAAAGTAATAATAAAAAATACTATCGCATTTATGTCTACGGAATTAGTGAAATGTGGCAAGGCGTCACCGCAGAGTTTTTCCCCTTGAGACTCAACGTAATTTCCATTGTAATTTGACTACCATTAGACGATTTTTAGTGAATATACGCAATATTTTATAGATAGGACCTGTTTAGTATCCTTGTCCACTAACTAATGTGGTATATTTAGTCACTTTTTGTAATTTTATGGCTCCACAACAGACAATTCTATATAGCAAAAGAAAAATCTGGGTCTCAAGGGGTTAAGGCGAAGGCCGAGCTTACAGTTATATACTTGACAGTTCCTCCTTGCTCTCTTGCCTCACGCCCCCCTACGGAATATGACTTTTTTTTCAGGAATTTTGCTCATTCTATTCTTTAATATTCCTATTGTTCCAATTTTAATACAGTGAGTAATTAACTTTTTTTCCTGATATTCTTTTTTTTCCTTCATTTATTTTCTATACGCCAGATTCTGATGGTATATGACTTTTTTTTCAAGACTTTTGCTCTTCTCTCTATTTTCGTTTCCAATTTTGATACAGTGAGTAATTAACTTTTTTCTGATATTCTATTTTTCCTTCAATTTTTTTATTTTTTTTATACGTCAGATTCTGATGGTATATGCAGTGGCGGAACTGCGGGGAGGCCTGGGGGGCACGTGCACCCCCATCTTAGGGCAGTGCCCCCCCGGGTGCCCCCCCCACTTTTACACCCCTAGTTCCGCCACTGCCTACGGTAGGTAATTACCCACGCCCCCCAGTTTAACCCCTTCACGCCCAGATCTTTCCTTTACTATAAAAAATCGTCTGTTGTCGAGGTATAAAATTACGAAAAGTAAATAAATATATCAAATTAGCTACCGTAGATAACAGTGAAGTCGCCACCTGCAGTGAAGTCGCCAGGCGCCAAATATTACGAATTATAGCATCACTACTGATTTTTATGTGCCACTGAAGATGTTACACAGTAGTTTATATCATGATTGTATAATCTACCCTGTTTCAGCGTTGTTTTATGCTTTGTATCTGCAAATATAACTGTTGCGCATTTTGTTTCTCAAGTTTTTCTTCGCGCGATGACAGACAGTAAACAGTAGCTTTTCGGGCGACAGGACGCAGACTTGCCAGATCTTTCAAACTTGAATAGAATTTATTTTCACGTTGACAGAGGAATTTTTATATATCCAAGCATCTTCCGCAGCTAATATATATAAGGCCTCTTCCATTTGCGACATTTCAAGAACCAGTTCACGGAACCCAAGAGTTCAGGCGTTCCATTTGCGCACGAAAACCTGGGTCCGAGGCAAAGCGCGTAGTGACTCAGCAAAACCCTTGAACTTTCTCTACTCACATTGAGAGGTGGGTAGCTTGGGTAGAGTTTTCAGTTCATAACAAACAATGGTCGCCTTGGGCCCTATTTTTCTTATCGTGAAGGGTTTTCCGCATGCACGAGTCGGAGAGGATGTCAGACGGCATAAAAGAGGCATACATGGCTGGTGGGGGCCATGCGTTCCCGCGATCTTAAACTTGATATGATCCCACAAGCTAGCAGTTATTCACTCGCTATCTCATTTCTCTCTCGTATCCCTCTCTCTCTTCTCTCTCCTTATCTCTCTGTTATCTCTCTCTCTTTATCTCTCGCTATCTCCTCTCTGTATCTCTCTCTCGTTATCTCATTCTCGTTATCTCTCTCTCTCGTTATCTCTTCTCGTTATCTCTCTCTCTCGTTACTCTCTCTCTTCGTTATCTCTCTCTCTTACTCTCTCTCTCCTCTTTCTCTCTCTCTCTTCTCTTCCTCCGTTATCTCTCCTCTCTCTCTCTCTCTCTCTTCTCTCTCTCTCTTCTTCTCTCTCCTCTCTCTCTCTCTCTCTCTTCTCTCTCTCTTCTCTCTCGGTATCTCTCTCTCTCTCTCGGTATCTCTCTCGTTATCTCTCTCTTCTCCTCTCTCTCTCTCTCTCTCTCTCTCTCTTTCTCTCTCTCTTCTCTCTCTCTCTCTCTCTCTCTCTCTCTCTCTCTCTCTCGGTATCTCTCTCTCTCTCTCGGTATCTCTCTCGTTATCTCTCTCTCTCGTTATCTCTCTCTCTCTCTCTCTCTTCTCTCTCTCTCTCTCCTCTCTCTCTCTCTCTCTCTCTCTCTCTCTCTCTCTTAAATTGCCTCGCCAGCTGAGTATGTTTGTAAACAAAAAACGGGGTTTTTGCGTTCCATTTGTGACACGCGAACCCAACCCTGAACCCAGAACCCAACCCTGAACTGAAAGAACTGGTTCATGCAACTAGGGCACAAATGGAAGAGGCCTATAGAGACTTGTTTTACTTTACCTCTAATTTCCCCGAATTCCCCAGAGTGGCGACTCAACTGTTAGGTTAAAATACTAGCTGGCGACTTTACTGTAGTAGGTATAGTGAGGTCGCCACTCTGTTTTATTTTTGTCATTTGTTCATTTATAGCCCTAATATGACACAGAATAAGACACAAAATGACACAGACTCTCCAGATAGCCCCTTCTAACTTTCCTGAAATCATGGATGTAGAAATGTAAGTATTAACGCCACCACACGTCTGTAAATAACAAAGAAACCTAGAGCTGGCGACTTCACTGTTATCTACGATAGTGAACAAGGATACTAAACAGGTCATATCTATAAAACATTGCTTATATTCAGTGAAAATCGTCTAATGTTACCCAAATTACAATGAAAATTACGTTCTGGGTCTCAAGGGGTTAAGTGCCGCTGATACAATACACTACCAGAGTGAACGCACTAATGGTGGCTGCCACTGCTGCCGACACCCACAATACTTTTCCAACCCTATCTAGAAACTTGCCCCCTAAAAAAAACTTCCCCAAGATCCGCCCCTGCGTGTGTGTGTATTCATCTAGTTGTATTCATCTAGTTGTATTTTACAGGGCCTGAGCAACGCTCGTATGGCCCCGTCTCCATATCAACATTTTTTTATCATTCATCCTTAGTTCTTAGTGTTGGCCGAAGCCACCACCCCGGGAGGCGGGTCACAAACCCCCGGCTAATACCCGGTACCCATTCACTGCTAGGTGGATAGGGGCTCGGGTTTTAAGAAGACCGCCCATCTGTCTTCGCTCCGCCCGGGGATCGAACCCGGGACTTTCTCGGTTGTGAGCCGAGTGTGCTAACCACTACACTACGGAGCTCCCTATAGTGTGTGTGTGTGTGTGTGTGCGTGTGTGCGTGCGTGCGTGCGTGAGTGTGTGTGTGTGAGGGGTTATCGGGATCAGCTGCTAACGATATGGCAACAGCTTATCTCGACCGGATGTCCACCTCTCTGTAAACCCACACTCCTACATAATCCCACGGCGTCTAAAACAATATCCTGGTAATAACAAGATCTCAAAATTATCATAATCAAGAATCCAGGGTTTTTGAATGCTAAAATACCGTGAAAATTATGAAAAATACATCATGTTCACCGTCCTGAAATTAAGATTGTCTGGGCGGACGTTCATGTAAACAATGGCTACGCAAGGGCTGGTCTAACCCTGTTTATCATCATATATCTCCGTGACAAGGCGAGTTTTACGATGAATGTGACACCAGGAGATAGAGGAAGAACCTGTGGTGTGGTGTGCGTGGGTGTGGTAGGTGTGGCGGGGCTGTGGTGGACGAGGGAGAGAGGGAAATGGGGGAAAAAATACTGATGGTTTGGTGGTAGGGTTGAAGTGGGAGTTTTCGTGGAATTTGACGTTTTATTTTGTTCTTTCTTTAGTGTTGGTGGTTGGTGGTGAGTGACTTGCTTGGTGTGGTGGTGTGTGTGTGGTAGTGGTTGTGTGGTGTGTGGTAGTGTTTGGTGGTGTTTATGTGGTGTTTGGTGGTGTTTATGTGGTGTTTGGTAGTGATTGTGGTGGTGTGTGGTGGTGTTTATGTGGTGGTGTGTGGTAGTGGTTGTGGTGGTGTGTGGTAGTTGTTGTTGTGGTGTGTGGTAGTGGTGGTGTGTGGTAGTGGTTGTGGTTGTGTTGGTTGTTGTTGCATAATTTTCACGGTATTTTAGCATTCAAAAACCCTGGAATCTTGTTGGTTGTGTGGTAGTGGTAGTGGTTGGGTGTGGTTTTTTGGTGGGGGGTGTGGTAGTGGTTTATGTGGTGTGGTGGTGTGTGGTAGTGGTTGTGGTGGTGTGTGGTGGTGTTGTGGTGAGTGGTTGTGGTGGTGTTTGGTGTGGTGGTGTGTGGTAGTGGTTGTGTGTGTGGTGTGTGGTTGTGGTGGTGTTTGTGTGGTGTGTGGTAGTGGTGTGTGGTGGTGTGTGGTAGTGGTTGTGGTGGTGTTTGTGTGGGTTGTGGTAGTGTTGTGGTGGTGTGTGGTAGTGGTTGTGGTGGTGTGTGGTTGTGGTGGTGTGTGGTAGTGGTTGTGGTGGTGTGTGGTAGTGGTTGTGGGGTGGTGGTGTGGTAGTTTGTGGTTTGTGGTGGTTTGTGTGTGGTAGTGGTTGTGGTGGTGTGTGGTAGTGTTTATGTGGTGTGTGTGTAGTGGTTGTGGTGGTGTTGTGGTTTGGGGTGGTGTTGTGTGGTGTGTGTGTGGTAGTGGTTGTGGTGGTGTGTGGTTGTGGTTGTGGTGGTGTTGTGTGTGGTGTGTGGTAGTGGTTGTGGTGGTGTGTGGTAGTGGTTGTGGTGGTGTGTGGTAGTGGTTGTGGTGGTGTGTGGTAGTGTTGTGGGTGGTGTGTGGTAGTGATTGTGGTGGTGGTTGTAGTGGTTGTGGTAGTGGTTGTGGTGGTGTTTGTGTGGTGTGTGGTAGTGGTTGTGGTGGTGTGTGGTAGTGGTTGTGGTGGTGTGTGGTAGTGATTGTGGTGGTGTGTGGTAGTGGTGGTGTGTGGTAGTGGTTGTGGTGGTGGTGTGTGGTTGTGGTGGTGTGTGGTAGTGGTTGTGGTGGTGTGTGGTAGTGTTTATGTGGTGTGTGGTAGTGGTTGTGGTGGCGTGTGGTAGTGATTGTGGTGGTGTATTAATGTCATGGTTATTATTACGGGGGACTTTGCTATTTTTTCCCTATTGTCTTTACTACTCACGTTTTCAGTATGATTTCTGCTTCAGTGTGTGGCGAGGATACTATTCTATTCAGGGAACTATTGATACATATAAGGTTGTCATTAAGAACTGTCGTGGCTTAGAGATTAGAGAGAGCCCATGTCTCCTTAATAATGACATCCTATAGCAGTGTGAGGCAGGCGTTCCTACGACCTACACGAGGTAGTTCCTGTTACTTAGCACTCCCTACATCCACCTTTCATCCCCACCCATAACACTGTCCAGCCTCCTTTTAAAACTCCCTATTGACTCCGCACTAACTACCTGATGACTAAGTATTTATTCCAATAATTAGCCACCCTATTTGTGAATCCACTGCTAGGTAATCTAATGCAATGGTCTCAATCCTTCCTCTAACACCCTCACTACTACATGACCTCCCTTATGCTGCAGAGGTAAGGGTCACATAGCCGAGACAACCGCTGGCCAAGTGGGATATCAGTTGACATTAGAACATAAGAAAATAAGGAAGCTTCAAGAGGCCGTGAGACCTACACGAGGTAGTTCCTGTTACTTAACTCTACCTACATCCACCTCTCTTCCCCATCCATGACTTTATCCAGACTCCTTTTAAAGACCCCAATATTTTCTTGTCTCTTCTATGGTTGTGATGTTGTTGTGAAGGGGATGCCGCAGGGGGAGCTGCAGCCCTCATGACCAGGAGTAATGAGGATGTAATCACTGGTCATGGAGGTTTGGTCTTGTGGTATCGTCCCTGGCTGTGGTGAGGCGACGTCTTTTTTTATTTTTTTTATTTTTTTTATAACACAAAGCCCGCTTAGTTGCCAGTCCCTATAAAGAAGACAGTAAGAGAATAAAATAAAAAAGGGGTGAGCCAATTTAGTTCGGGAGGTGTCTTGTTACTCTTCTTTTGAAAAGATGTAAATCATAGGAAAGTGGAAAAATAGAAACAGGAAGAGAGTTCCAGAGTTTACCAGTGAAAGGGATGAAAGAGTAAAGATACTGATTAACTCTTGCATTAGGAAGATGGACAGAATAGGGATGAGAATGAGTAGAAAGTCTTGTGCAGCGAGGCCGCGGGAGGGGGGGAGGCATGCAGTTAGCAAGTTCAGAAGAGCAGTGAGCATGAAAATAACGGTAGAAGAGAGCAAGAGAAGCAACATTGCGGCGGTGTTTTAAAGATTGAAGACAGTCAGTCAGAGGAGGGGAGTTGATGAGACGAAAAGCTTTTGACTCAACCCTATTTAGGAGAGCTGTATGAGTGGATTCTCCCCAAACATGGGAGACATACTCCATACATGGGCGGATAAGGCCCCTGTAGAGAGCAAGCAATTGGGAGGGAGAAAAAAAAGGACGCAGATGCCACAGGACACCTAACTTCCTAGAAGCTGTTTTAGCAAGAGATGAGATGTGAGATTTCCAGTTCAGATTTTTAGTAAAGGATAGTCCTAGAATGTTCATTGTAGAACATTCTATGGCGGGATGGGTTCGAATCCCTCCAACGCTCCAAGGTCAATATATAATAATGGGAAATAAGATTTATTCCCTGCATTGTGATTGTTACCCTGTCAGTGCGTCGGTGGAAAGATTCTTCAGACAAGATTCATGAGGGATAAATGTGAGCCCAGGGCAGTGTAGCTCTCTGTCGGTCTCACATCCCGCCTATGGATCAGTACATTGGCTCCCCGTCCCAGCCTCCATGACCAGTGACTACACCCTCATTACTCCTAGTCATGAGGGCTGCGGCATCCCCTTCAGAATAACATCACAACCACAGAAGAGAGAAGAAAATAACACAGACACTAATTCAATTGGTCAATGCGGAGTCTATTGAGGTCTTTAAAAGGAGTCTAGATAAATTCATGGATAGGGATGAAAGGTGGATGTAGGTAGAGTTAAGTAACAGGAACTACCTCGTGTAGGTCTCACGGCCTCTTGTAGCTTCATTATTTTCTTATGTTCTTATTTTCTAATTCATTCACTTACCCTTACAGATGGCAGACTTGGAGCAGCAGCAGCAGGAGCAGCAGGAGCAACAGCAGCAGGAGGAGGAAGAGGATGGGGGTGTGGGCAGCGGCAGCAGTACAGGGGAGCGGCTGCGCGAGGAGTACCGCAGACACGTGCAGACGCAGCTGTCCCACGACCTTGTGGACGCCATCGCCAACCTGCAGCAGCACCACCACCACCTCCAGCAGCTGTCTGAGCAGCTGGAGCAGGCCACCACGCAGGTCTGTTGGCAGGGAGAGGGTTGAGGGTGTGAGTGTGGATGGAGGGGAGGGTGGATGACAGAAAGGAAGGAGTGGTGTAGAGGGTGAGAGAGAGTGAAGGAATGGAAAAGGTGAGAGTTTAGGTTTGGGGAAGGAAAATGTAGCTAGTGATTAGAATGGAGGGTCAGGCTAATCAAGAGGAAATGGGAGACACACTTGGAAGGGAGTGACGTGGGATGAAGGGAATGAAGGGAAAGGAAGAAAGAAGGGAGGAAGTAGATAATAGAAAGGCAGAAACTGTAATTTAAAAAATATAATACATTTTTGAATAACTTACCTGTATCCTAGACATAACACTTCAGTGCTAACCCATACCAGCTAAGTGCTAGGTAGAGGGTACAGGTAATTGTTTTTTTTTTAACAAAGAAGGTACAGGGTGTTAACGAGAAATTCTTCCTGTTTCCCTCCCACTCCCACCTCCTGCTACTCTCCCACTCCCACCTCCTGCTTCCCTTTCACTCCCACCACCTACTCCCACCTCCTCTCCTCCTTCTGTTACCCTCCCACTCACCTTATCCTGTTTTCCTCGCACTCCTATGTCCTTCTTCCCTCCTCCGCCTCCTTCACTACCCAGGTGAGGAGCAGCGCCACGGACACCAAGGACGCCATCAACGCCACCCTGGACGGCCTCCTCGCCTCCGTGCACGACGCCGTCACCGCCAAGCGTCAACAGCTGCTCGACGAGGTGCAGGAGGTGGGTGTCTGCGTGTCTTTGTCTGTGGGTGTTGGTATGTATGATTTTGCTGCTACGTATCACCTCAACCTACTTCAGGTACCTTATTACACCACATCAATTCAATCTATTGTAATCTTATGTATTGCAAGTTAACTATTCTGAGCTAGCTTAACCCAACTTGCCTCGCCAAGCATCTCCGTGGTGTAGTGGCTAGCGCGCCTGGCTACGAATCTGCGGACCCTGGTTTGAATCCTGGCCAGGGCAAGTCGGTGGCCAGCCCACCCAGCTGTTCATCCTTCCTTTCGGGGTTGGTTGATAAATGGGTACCTGGGGAAATCTGGGGAAGGTAACTGTGGTAACCAGGATGTCACACTAGCCCTGTGTCCCGATGTAGCAGGTTGTCATCCACCACAGGCTCAAGGGCTAATGCCACGGAGATGAGCACCGAGGCCACGCGCAGCATAGCGTAGGCCCCATCTTTACCTTTACCCCAACTCGACCTGACTTTTCTTGCCTATCATCTTAACCAAACCATAAGTCACCCATCCCCTCCTTCCCCTCACGGCCAGGTTGAGGAGGAGGCTCTGGGGCCGCTGGAGCAGTGTGGGCGGGAGGTGGCGGGGCGGCTGGAGGAGGCGGGGCAGCGGGTGGCGCAGGGGGAGCGGCTGCAGCACCACAGCGGCGTCATGGCAAGGGACACTGTGCTCAGGTTCCAGGAGGAGGCCGCCGCCATGACCAGGTAGCCAGGGTGGTGTGTTTCTTTCTCTCTCTTTGTGTGTGTGTATTTTATGTGTCCGCCAATATAATTATATTTATTTATTTTGTATTATTTCGTGTGTGTGTGTGTGGTCTCTGGTGGTGGTTTGTGTTTCTTTCTTTCCCTCTTCTCAACCTATTATTTTCTTAGTGTTTATGTGTGTCAGCATTACCTATTGATGTGTGTGTGTGTGTGTGTGTGTGTGTGTGTGTGTGTGTGTGTGTGTGTGTGTTTCATGTATTCACTTAAACTCGTGTTTCCTTCAAGGTTAGTGGCTGAAAGAATGATTTTCTTTTCTCTATATTGCTTGGCTGTGTTTCTCGTTTCCCATCATTGATACACAATTTTACAGCCTCGTTACATTTCCATTTCATTCTCTTTTACCTTTTTTTTTTAATTCCTCATTACATTTCCCTTTCATTCATTCATTCCCTTTTTTCATTCCTTGTAACATTTCTTTCTCATTCCTATTTTTTTTCATTCCTCATTGCACTCCCTCCATTCCTCTCGACCTTTTTCCCATTTTTCCACTGCTCATAACATTTCTTTCTCACTCCTATTTTATTCACTGCTCCTAACGCCCCCCCCGCCAGCCTACCTGAGGTGCCGGCGCTGTGTGCGGTGCCGAGCGTCAGCGTGGACTTCCCCTCGGACCCCTCGCTGGAGGAGGAGGTGCGGGAGCTGGTGGCGCGTGCCGGGAGGGTGTCGCGCATGGGGCCCGTGCAGATCACCAACATCGTGGAGCAACCCGGCGCCCTCTTGGTGTCCTGGGAGGAGGTGTGTGGGTGTGGGTGTGTGTGTGGGTGTGGGTGTGTGTGTGGGTGTGTGTGTGGGTGTGTGTGTGTTTGATGAGGATTTGAGTATGTGTGTGATTGTGAGGAACTACTACCACTACTCATCATCATCTTTCTGTTTAACGTCAGATTTTCCCGTGATGTCTTATAATGTTAGACGGTGGATGATACGCTTCCAACTATCTCTATCCATTGCCTCAACCTCCTCCATGCCTAATGCTGCTAGATCCTCTTCAACACACTGCCTCCATGTCTTCCCTGGCCTGCCCGGTGGACGGCAACCTGGCACTTCCGCCACTACTGCTACCACTACATTAATTCACCATCCTCCTACAGGTAGACGAGGATGTGTCAGACGAGGGCCTAGAGTTCAGCCTGGAGGTCAGCAACACGGGCGCCGCGGACCACCACAGCGCCGTCTTCTGCCGCAGGTACGAGGGTCCCGACTACTCCTTCCTGCTGCGCGACATGAAGGCGGGGGAGGCCTACCTGCTCAGGGTGGCGTCCCGGCGGGAGGGTTCGGCAGCCTTCGGGCCATGGAGCCTCGTGCAGACAGCCTCAACCAACATATCCCATTTCAGTGAGTTGGGGGGGGGGTACGGGAGGGGTTATTATTTTTTTAAAGTTTTTTTTCTCGTTTTTTTGTGTGTATTGATTTTTTAGTATTTTTCTATGAGTTGTATATATTTGTTGATTGGTTGGTTATTTCAGTCAGACAGTCAGCTAGTCATTGATGACGTAAGCCACACATCTAATATTTAATGCATAACACATTTCAGTGAGTTTGTGTTTGATTTTAACTTTGGTTTTTTCTTTGTTTTTTTATTCCGTGAGTGGTGGATGTTTAGTGGCTGGTTATTTCAGTCAATCACTGATTATGGCAGCCAGTCATTTCATCCCCTCATATTACTTTACTATTCATCCTCTCACACACCACTCACTCCTCTTAACACTGACACCTTCCACTACTTCACTCTAAATGATCTCCCTTCCATCTCACTCTCCCATACTCTACACAATGTCACCTCCTTCCTAACAACCACTGCCATCACACACTGCATCTTACCACTGCCATCCTTCTTAACAACCACTGCTACCACAAACTGCAACTTACCACTGCCATCCTTCCTAACAACCACTGCCACCACACACTGCATCTTACCACTGCCATCCTTCCTAACAACCACTGCCATTACACCCTGCAACTTACCACTGCCATCCTTCCTAACAACCACTGCCACCACAAACTGCAACTTACCACTGCCATCCTTCCTAACAACCACTGCCACCACACACCATCTCCTTCCTTAACAACCACTGCCATCATACCATCCATATTCCACCTCCCACACCTTCCGTCGCAGAGTGGAGCAGTGGCAATGGTGGAGGGTGGAGTGTGGTGGATGCCGGGCGGCTGGCCATCAAAATGTCCTGTGACTCGGAGGTGCTTCACTCCGAGGCTCCGCTGCTCAAGCCTGGCTCTGGTGTGCTGTTCAAGGTGGGTAGTGGGGGGAGGATTAGCAACTCTTGTGTGTGTAGCTATCCATCCATCCATACTATTCATGCCTTAACCTCATCAGTGCCCAATGCTGCCAGATCCTCTTCAACACACTGCCTCCATGTCTGTGTGTTAACGCTTAATGCATAAATCTTGTGTGTATATCTCTCTTGTATCTGCTCCTGTTGTCTTCTGCCTTTTTCTAGTCAAGCCTCTTAATCTTAATCTTCTTCTTCTTCTTCTTTCTGTTTAACGTCAGATTTTCCCATGATGTCTTATGAGGTTAGAGGGTCGATGATATGCTTCCAACTATCTCTATCCATTGCCTCACCACCTTCTCTCCTCTTCACGTGCCCAAACCACCTCCATCTCCTTACCTTCTGCCTCTTAATGTGGTTTTATATTGGTAGTTGGTAATTCCTTGTGATTTCTGTGTAGTTTGTAGTGTTTTACTAATGCTTCTTCCTTGTATCTTCCTTATCATCCTTGTCATCCCTCCCTGGCCTCAGATCCTGCGTGGGGGCGGGGGCTGCAGTGACGAGGGTCTGGGCCTGAGCTGTGCGCCCGTCACGGGACCCGAACACCTGCTGCTGCCCGGCACTCTCTTCCTCAGCGCTCAGGGTCAGTGACACGCTTAGGCCCAACCAAAAATATTGTAAAATAAAAGCATCATACTTACAAAGCGAGGCAGGAAGAAGGGTTTGGAGGTACACGTAAGTACTTTGTCTATCAATGCTCACCGATAACTGCGGCCAAGGTTGACTGATGGGAAAGTAGCCTGCCTTAGCATATCCCACTCACCCTGGTCGGTGCACACAGCCACGCAGGAATCGTGTTCAAACTCACCGCAGCCACTTGGGAATTGGCGGACATATTTGCGTTTGCGGTTTGTACTTCCTTCCGCAAACACAAATCCGCAACTTTTTACTCTAACGCAAACTAATTAGGACTTCTGCAATTTGTGGAAGTGCCCACCTCTGTCACACACACACACACACAACAGCTATTCTAGTGTACGTATTTGAAACATTTATTCATAGCTTACATTTACGTGTGTGTTGGTTCCCCCCCCCCCCCCCCCCCCCCCCCCACACACACACATAACCACACGGCATGTTCAAGTTAACGTGTGTGTTGTCTCCCCAGGGTGTGTGTTCCTGGACGGGGTGAGTCGGGTCACGCGCCTGCCCCCCATCCAGGACAAGTCTCTGGTCAGCTTTGCCGTGGAGAAAGTGTCCTCCACCAAAGTGCGCGTCTACATCGAGAGCCAGGAGAAACAGGTGACTATATACCCCTGTTGTTTATAGCTTGTCACACACACACACACACACACACACACACACACACAGAGCTAAATGCCCTACTGCCGCATATGCTGTAGTGTGTATATTAGTGTGTGTGTGTGTATTTCCCCTTCATGTTATCTTGACTTGTTGTTATATTCCGTAGTGTAGGTTCCTGTGCTACATTCCTGCTCCCCCTGTCCTCAGCAAAACCCTCCCTCATACACCCGCTCTATCAAAACAGCTCACACCCCTGTTCCAAAACCGACCTTAATGTCTCTTCCTTAGTACAGTGTCACCCCTTCCCACCCCCTTACACCCCAACACACACCCTTACATCCCCTTACACCCCAACACACACCCTCACATCCCCCTTACACCCCAACACACACCCTCACATCCCCCTTACACCCCAACACACGCCCTCACATCCCCCTTACACCCCAACACACGCCCTCACATCCCCCTTACACCCCAACACACACCCTCACATCCCCCTTACACCCAACACACACCCTCACATCCCCCTTACACCCCAACACACACCCTCACATCCCCCTTACACCCCAACACAACCCTTACACCCCAACACACACCCTCACATCCCAACACACCCCCTTACACCCCACACACACCCTCACATCCCCCTTACACCCAACACACACCCTCACATCCCCCTTACACCCCAACACACACCCTCACATCCCCCTTACACCCCCAACACACACCCTCACATCCCAACACACACCCTTTACACCCCAACACACACCCTCACATCCCCCTTACACCCCAACACACGCCCTCACATCCCCCTTACACCCCAACACACACCCTCACATCCCCCTTACACCCCAACACACCCCTTACACCCCAACACACCCCTCACATCCCCCTTACACCCCAACACACACCCTCACATCCCCCTTACACCCCAACACACACCCTCACATCCCCCTTACACCCCAACACACGCCCTCACACCCCCCTTACACCCCAACACACCCCTCACATCCCCCTTACACCCCACACACGCCCTCACATCCCCCTTACACCCCAACACACACCCTCACATCCCCTTACACCCCAACACACCGCCCTCACATCCCCCTTACCACCCCAACACACACCCTCACATCCCCCTTACACCCCAACACACACCCTTACACCCCAACACACACCCCAACACACACCCTTACACCCCAAACCCACACACCCTTACCCCCCAACACACACCCTTACACCCCAACACACACCCTTACACCCCAACACACCCCCTTACACCCCAACACACCCCCTTACACCCCAACACACACCCTTACACCCAACACACACCCTTACACCCCAACACACACCCTTACAACCCCAACACACCCCCTTACACCCCAACACACACCCCCTTACACCCCAAACCACACCCTTACCCCCCAACACACACCCTTACACCCCAACACACCCCCTTACACCCAACACCACACCCTTACACCCCAACACACACCCTTACACCCCAACACACACCCTTACACCCCAACACACACCCTTGACACCCCAACACACACACTTACACCCCAACACACACCCTTACACCCCAACACACACCCTTACACCCCAACACACCCCCTTACACCCCAACACACACCCTTACACCCCAACACACACACTTACACCCCAACACACACCCCAACACACACCCTTACACCCCAACACACACACTTACACCCCAACACACACCCTTACACCCCAACACACACCCTTACATCCCAACACACCCCCTTACACCCCAACACACACACTTACACCCCAACACACACCCTTACACCCCAACACACACCCTTACATCCCAACACACACCCTTACACCCCAAACACACACTTACACCCAACACACACCCTTACACCCCAACACACACACGTTACACCCCACACCCCCCCTTACACCCCAACACACACCCTTACACCCCAACACACCCTTACACCCCAACACACACCTTACACCCCAACACACCCTTACACCCCAACACACACCCTTACACCCCAACACACACCCTTACACCCCAACACACACCCTCACACCCCAACACCACACCCTCACACCCCAACACACACCCTCACATCCCCCTCACACCCCAACCACACCCTCACATCCCCCTTACACCCCAACACACCCTCACATCCCCCTTACACCCCAACACACACCCTCACACCCCAACACACACCCTTACACCCCAACACACACCCTTACACCCCAACACACCCTTACACCCCAACACACACCCTTACACCCCAACACACACCCTTACACCCCAACCCCACACCCTTACACCCCAACACACACCCTTACACCCCAACACACACCCTTACACCCCAACACACAACCCTCACACCCCAACACACACCCTCACACCCCAACACACACCCTCACATCCCCCTCACACCCCAACACACACCCTCACATCCCCCTTACACCCAACACACCCTCACATCCCCCTTACACCCCAACACACACCCTCACACCCCAACACACACCCTTACACCCCAACACACACCCTTACACCCCAACCCCCCTTACACCCCAACACACCCTTACACCCCAAACACACACCCTTACACCCCAACACCCCCTTACACCCCAACACACACCCTTACACCCCAACACCCCCTTACACCCCAACACACACCCTTACACCCCAACACACCCCCTTACACCCCAACACACACCCTTACACCCCAACACACACCCTTACACCCCAACACACACCCTCACACACCCTTCCTCCTAACCCTAACCTATCAACCTTCCAATCGTCCTTCCTTCTTTCCAACTTTTTCTTCTTCCTTCCTTCCAACCTTTCACAACCCTAACCAACCTCCAACCTTCCACTTCCCCCAAACACAACCCCACACATCCATATTCCAACCCCACCACACCCCTTCTCCTCTCCCTTCAAATACCCCTTCCACCCCCAACACACCCCTTCCACCCCCACACACACACCCCTCTCCCCCCAACACACCACCTCACACACCTCCCCCCACAGGTGACATACGAGTGGGGTGTGCCGAATGCCCAGGACGGCCTATACTTCGTGGCGTCCTTCGGGGAGCCGCGATGGAAGATCAGCGTGCATTAGGGTGTCCTCAGCGCTGCCCGACACCCCTCCCCGCCTCACACCCCGCCCCACACCCCGCCCGCGACACCCCTTACGCCAGCCTCATGACAGGATGTGTGTCATGCCTCACCCCATCCCCGGCAGGAAAGTCAAGGCCCCCGGGTCCTCATGCCTCATTGTGTCGCCTCATGTCTTGCCTCTCACCCAGCCATACATACGGTCTGTTTTTATAAGGATTAATACGACCCTCTCTGCCTCCTCCTCCTCCTCATTTCTCTCTCTTGCCTCACTCCCACCCACCCACTCTCTTGTATAAGCATTACCTACTACTACTACTACTACTACTACTACTACTACTACTACTACTACTACTACTACTACTACTACTACTACTACTACCACCTCTAACCCATCCATTCATCCTCTTTTATAAGCATTACCTACAACTACACCTACTACTACTAATAATACTAATACTACCTCCTCCTCCTCCTCCTCCTCCTCCTCCCTCCTCCTCCTCCTCCTCCTCCCTCCTCCTCCTCCTCCTCCTCCTCCTCCTCCTCCTCCTCCTCCTTCCACTACCACTACTACTACCAACACCACCAGCCTACTACTACTACTACTACTACTACTACTACTACTACTACTACTTCTCCTCTTACTACTACTACTACTACTACTACCACCACCACCACCACCACCACCACCACCACCACCACCACCACCACCACCACCACCACTACTACCACCACTACTTCTCTTACTACTACTACTACTACTACTACTACTACTACTAAGGGGGTGAATGGCACTTAATTATCTTACAAGAGGTGGTGAGGAAGGAAGGACTAAACCATCATCATCATCATCATCAGCATTATTGTACCTATGATTAATCTCGTTCGCTCTTCATGTGTCTGTAAAATTGGTGACTTTTTCCGTTTCTCGCATTACGTTTGGCCCAAGAAATGTGTGAATTTTTGCTTCTCTTGTGTGTGTGTGTGTGTGTGCTCAGTGTGTGTGTGTGTGCGTGTGCGTGTGTGTGTAGGAAGACGTGGGCCTTACTCAGTGATACATTCCACAGTGATGGTAATTCATGTGTAGAAAGATAATGATTATATATGAGAAATAATGATTATATGTCAAAAAGATATAACACCACTGGGTAATGCTAGACTTAATCCAGCCTTCTATTCATTGTTTCATCCATACTTCATCTATAGACATTGAAAGACATACAGGCAATACATACATACATACATACATACATACATACATACATACATACATACATACATACATACATACATACATACATAAGACATACATACATACATACATACATACATACATACATACATACATAAGACATACATACATACATACATACATACATACATACATACATACATAAGACATACATACATACATCAAACATACATACATACATACATCATACATACATACATACATAACATACATACAGACATACATACATACATAGACATACATACATACATAGTACATACATACATACATACATACATAGACATACATAGACATACATACATACATAGACATACATACATACATAGACATACATACATACATAGACATACATACATACATACATAGATACATACATACATACATAACATACATAATACATAATGACATACATATACATACATAAACATACATACATACATACAACTACATTCATACATACATACATACATACATACATACATACATACATACATACATAACATACAAATACATACATACAACATACATACATACATACATACATACATACATACATACATAACATACATACATACATACATACATACATACATACATACATACATACCAAAAAGACATACATACATACATAAGACATACATACATACATACATACATACATACATAAGACATACATACATACATACATACATACATAAGACATACATACATACATACATACATACATAAGACATACATACATACATACATACATACATACATACATACATAATACATACCCTACATAGACATACATACATACATACATACATACATAAACATACAACATCATACATACATACATAAGACATACATACATAATACATACATACATACATAACATATACATACATACAATACATACATACATACATACATACATAAACATACATACTACATAAACATACATACATACATACATACATACATACATACATACATACATACATACATACATACATACATACATACATAAGACATACATACATACATACATACATACATACATACATACATACATACATACATACATACATACATACATAAGACATACATACATACATACATACATACATACATTCATACATACATACATACATAAGACATACATACATACATACATACATAAGACATACATACATACATACATACATACATTCATACATACATACATAAGACATACATACATACATAAGACATACATACATACATACATACATACATACATACATAAGACATACATACATACATAAGACATACATACATAAGACATACATACATACATACATACATACATACATTCATACATACATACATAAGACATACATACATAAGACATACATACATACATACATACATACATACATTCATACATACATACATACATTCATACATACATACATAAGACATATATTATTGTACATACAGGCAACATAAAGGAAGTAAAAAGGTTGCAACTTACATGGTAAAAGAAAGGAATTGAATAGTGTGTGTGTGTGTGTTGTGTGTGTGTGTGTCTGTGTGTTGTGTGTGTGTCTGTGTGTTGTGTGTGTGTGTGTGTGTGTGTTGTGTCTGTGTGTGTTGTGTGTGTGTGTGTGTGTGTGTGTGTGTGTGTGTGTGTGTGTGTGTGTGTGTGTGTGTGTGTGTGTGTGGTGAAATCCTAGTTTATCCCACAATACACTGGTTTCAGGACAGTTTCTTCATAATACAAACTACTGTGTGTATTCCCTGATGGTTCTTCTTTGTATGTGTTTTATAAGTGGTGTTTGGAAAGTGGTGGAGTGTTGCTGTACTAATTGTTGTGTTAGGAAGGTGGGAAAGAATCAATGCGTTAGGAAGGAGGTGTAAGAATTATTGTTAGGAACAGTGGCGGCTCGTGGCATAGGGCTGGAGAGCTGCAGCACCCCCAGACACTCACTGCCAGGTGTATGATGCCTTTAGAGACACAGCAGAATTGATACACTACTAACAAATATATCATAATAAAAAGTAATTATATGTTATTTAATTATTTTCAACACGTTACTAAGTGAATCTTCATTAAAACCAGACCAAAATAAGTTACTTTCATATTTGCTGTACGATTCATGTCTGCGCCGCCGCCGCCGCCGCGCCACTTGTGAACACAATGAGCTGCAGTCCAGGCAGCTAAGTCTCGTCCCTCTCGTGTTTACAGTGCGTGTAGACGGTGTGGTTAAATCGTGCTTTCTTTAATTACCCTATGACGATGGAAAATCCAGTGAAGTATTTGCAAAACATCAACTTATCCCAGCTGACATTAAATGAAAAGACTGAAATCAAGCGGTTCCGACTTTATTTTCAAGTAATACTGTAATGCTACCATCACCACCTCAGCCATCCCCTCCACTACCACCACTACCACCCCCACCATCCCCTCTACTACCACCACTGCCACCCCCACCATCCCTTCTACCACCACCACTACTACCATGCCCTGAAATCCGTGAACATCAACTAAAACTCATACCTGAGATAAGTAAAATTTGTGTATCCTACTGTTGTGTGAAGCTTGCAGTCCCTCCATTGTATTTATCACGAGCCGCCACTGGTTAGGAAGGAGGTGTACGAATTGTGGTGTTAGGAGGGTGGGGAAAGAATCAATGTGTTAGGAAGGAGGTGTACGAATTGTGGTGTTAGGAGGGTGGGGAAAGAATCAATGTGTTAGGAAGGAGGTGTAAGAATTATGGTGTTAGGAGGGTGGGGAAAGAATCAATGTGTTAGGAAGGAGGTGTAAGACTTATGGTGTTAGGAGGGTGGGGAAAGAATCAATGTGTTAGGAAGGAGGTGTAAGACTTATGGTGTTAGGAGGGTGGGGAAAGAATCAATGTGTTAGGAAGGAGGTGTAAGAATTATGGTGTTAGGAAGGGTGGGTAAAGAATCAATGTGTTAGGAAGGAGCTGTAGAATTATGGTGTTAGGAAGGTGGGACAAGAATCATGTGTTAGGAAGGAGGTGTAGAATTATGGTGTTAGGAGGGTGGGAAAGAATCATGTGTTAGGAAGGAGGTGTAAGAATTATGGTGTTAGGAGGGTGGGGAAAGAATCAATGTGTTAGGAAGGAGGTGTAGAATTATGGTGTTAGGAAGGTGGTGTCAGAATTATGGTGTTAGGAAGGAGGTGTAGAATTATGGTGTTAGGAAGGAGGTGTAAGAATTATGGTGTTAGGAGGGTGGGGAAAGAATCAATGTGTTAGGAAGGAGGTGTAAGAATTATGGTGTTAGGAGGGTGGGGAAAGAATCAATGTGTTAGGAAGGTGGGGAAAGAATCAATGTGTTAGGAAGGAGGTGTAAGAATTATGGTGTTAGGAGGGTGGGGAAAGAATCTGTGTTAGGAAGGAGGTGTAAGAATTATGGTGTTAGGAAGGTGGTGTCAGAATTATGGTGTTAGGAAGGAGGTGTCAGAATGATGGTGTTAGGAGGGTGGGAAAGTGAACAGTGAACTAACAATGTGGTTAAGGAGGAAGATTGAGAAAAGAATCATTGGAAAGCTGTGAAACGAGAAAGAAAAGAAAAAAAAAATATGTTCGAAAAAAAAAATAGACCAGAAAAAAAAGACAAGAAAGTGAAGAATGAATGAATGAAAAAATGAAGAAAGAATGAATGGCAAAAGAAATGAATGAAAAGAAAGAATGAAAAAAAAACATTGGAAAGCTGTGAGTAAGGAGACAGAAAAAGAAAGTGGACAGAGAAAGTTAGAAAAAAGAATCAGTGGAAATATGTGAAAGAAAAGATGACGACAGATGAAATGAAAGAAAAAGAATGGAAACAGATGAAAGTTAGAAAAAATCATGGAAATATGTAAAAGGGAAAAGAAAGATGACGAAGATGAAATGAAAGAAAAGAAAGAAATGTGTTGAGAAAGAAAGCAGATAGAAAGTTTGAGAAAAGAATCATTGGAAAGCTGTGAAAAGAGTCTGATAATTAAGATGAAAAGAATGCTATAGTAAAGTTTGTGAAAAGAGATCTGTAGAATATTGTTACGAGAGACATTTGTAAATGGCTTAACCCCTTCACGCCCAGATCTTTCCTTGACTATATGAAATCATCTGTTATTAGCCATAAAATTACGAAAAGTCACTTAAAATACCACATGAGTTCGTTGACAAGGATACTAAACAGGTCATAGCTATAAAACATTGCTTATAGTCACTAAAAATCATCTAATGGTACCCAAATTACAATGGAAATTACGTTCTGGGTCTCAAGGGGTTAACGATGTAAATGAGGGCAATCAATAGTATGGATGGAAACAGGAGAAAACAGTGCCAAAAAGAGACATTAACAAGTGATACAACTAGTCTATTTTTTTTAACGAGGCAAAAAATCCTGTCCCCTTGCTGACTGATATTTGATGCCAGGAGAAGGGAATACTACGCTTCTTCTAAATTTCAGCTGTATTTTATCATAGTTAACCCTAGTATCAGGTAAACATAGGCATCATTTTAAGCATGAGACCTTAAGATAGAATGGATTTTTTGCCTTGTTAAAAAAAATAGACTGTAGAAACCATGATGAACTTAGTAAAATATGGCGAGACTTAGACAGTTTTTATAACAGTCCTGTATTAGCAAAGTATTAGAATGAGTCGTCCTTTCCTCTCTTCCGCACTGCACAAGACAGACTTACTAAGCACAAAACAGAGGAGAAAATAGAGACTTTTATTAGCCCCGTGTTCAAAGGGAGGAAGGGGTCTATACTGCAATGTCAAATGTGATGTTTGCTTCTTGTATTGAATCTCAGAAAAGTGAAGAATGCGCTAATACGGCAAATACTAACAGATATACCTCTACCACTACTACTGCTGCTACTACTACTACTACTACTACTACTACTACTACTACTACTACTACTACTACTACTACTACTACTACTACTACTACTACTACTACTACTACTACTATCAAAAGGAGTCCAGAGGTGAAGGAGACATAACATTAATTAATCAGTTATCATTATCATCATTCATATCTTTGATCCACTCATTGCAGGTGTGTGTGTGTGTGTGTGTGTGTGTGTGTGTGTGTGTGTGTGTTGTGTGTGTGTGTGTGTGGGTGTGTTGTGTGTGTTGTGTGTGTGTGGTGTGTGTGTGCGTTTTGGGTGGTGTGTGTGTGTGTGTGTGTCAGGTTTTGATGGGTAGTTGTCGGGTATGATAGATTGTTTATATCGACGACTGTGCTGTATAAGTTTTGTTCAGTAAATGCTGCTCATCTCTCCGTGACTCTTCGTCTTCTCCTCGAACCACTCTCGTCCTCTCATCCTCTCTGATCTCCTCTATTCTCATCATCGGTCTCTCTCTCTCTCTACCTCATTAGCATTTAGTCTGAGAGAATTCCACAAGTACGTGTAGTTAGTAGTGGTGTGTGAGTTAGTGTGTTGTGTTGGTTGTGTGTGTGTGGTGTGATGTTAGTGTGTGTATGTGTTAGAGTGTGTGTTGTTGTTAGTGTGTTGTGTTTGAGTTAGTGGTTAGTGTTGTTGTGGTTTATGTAGAAGTACGTGGTATTTTTGACAAGTTTGTTCTGTCGAACAAGTCTAGGGTTCGTGTTGAAAGCACAGTGTTAGAAAAAGTGAGTGGAGTCTTTGAAAGTTAGTGGTTAGTGTTAGAAAGTTAGTGGTTAGTGTTAAAAAGTTAGTGGTTAGTGTTAGAAAGTTAGTGGTTAGTGTTAGAAAGTTAGTGGTTAGTGTTAGAAAGTTAGTGGTTAGTGTTAAAAGTTAGTGGTTAGTGGTTAGTGGTTAGTGTAAAGTTAGTGGTTAGTGTTAGAAAGTTAGTGGTTATGTTAGAAAGTTAGTGGTTAGTGTTAGAAAGTTAGCGGTTATGTTAAAAGTTAGTGGTTAGTGTTAGAAAGTTAGTGGTTAGTGTTAGAAAGTTAGTGGTTAGTGTTAGAAAGTTAGTGGTTAGTGTTAGAAAGTTAGTGGTTAGTGTTAGAAAGTTAGTGGTTAGTGTTAGAAAGTTAGTGGTTAATGTTAGAAAGTTAGTGGTTAGTGTTAGAAAGTTAGTGGTTAGTGTTAGAAAGTTAGTGGTTAGTGTTAGAAAGTTAGTGGTTAGTGTTAGAAAGTTAGTGGTTAGTGTTAAAAAGTTAGTGGTTAGTGTTAGAAAGTTAGTGGTTAGTGTTAAAAAGTTAGTGGTTAGTGTTAGAAAGTTAGTGGTTAGTGTTAGAAAGTTAGTGGTTAGTGTTAGAAAGTTAGTGGTTAGTGTTAGAAAGTTAGTGGTTAATGTTAAAAAGTTAGTGGTTAGTGTTAGAAAGTTAGTGGTTAGTGTTAAAAAGTTAGTGGTTAGTGTTAGAAAGTTAGTGGTTAGTGTTAAAAAGTTAGTGGTTAGTGTTAGAAAGTTAGTGGTTAGTGTTAGAAAGTTAGTGGTTAATGTTAAAAAGTTAGTGGTTAGTGTTAGAAAGTTAGTGGTTAGTGTTAGAAAGTTAGTGGTTAGTGTTAGAAAGTTAGTGGTTAGTGTTAAAAGTTAGTGGTTAGTGTTAGAAAGTTAGTGGTTAGTGTTAGAAAGTTAGTGGTTAGTGTTACAAAGTTAGTGGTTAGTGTTACAAAGTTAGTGGAGAAAGATAGAGGCAATAGTATATAGTTTTTTGAGCTTATATTTTCATGTAGTATTTGGATCAGAATCAAAGGGGGAATCAGTCATTGTCTCTCTCTTGATCTCTTCAGCTGTAATATTTCACTGCTCTTGCATCACAAAATACCATTGAAAAAATATACATGGAGAGTGAACTGGTGTAGAAAACTATTATATTTTTTTTTTTCTTCATGTATTTGGGTAAGAATCAAAGTCAATGATATCAGTAAAAAAAAAATATACATGGACAAGGAACCAGTAGAGAAAGGTATTACGTATATTGTTCTTTGTGCATATTTTTTCATGTATTTGGTAAGAATCAAAGGCAATGCTGT
The DNA here is from genome assembly GCA_016584305.1 of Chionoecetes opilio. Classification (NCBI taxonomy): domain Eukaryota; kingdom Metazoa; phylum Arthropoda; class Malacostraca; order Decapoda; family Majidae; genus Chionoecetes; species Chionoecetes opilio. The sequence goes on along the minus strand of JACEEZ010012330.1, from coordinate 22,091 downwards.
CAGTAAGGAGTGCCGTGTGGTGGATAAGGCATTGTTGTGACTGGTGTGGCCGTGGCGGGAACACTGTGGCTGTGAATTGCTCCCACATTATTTTGTCGCCGCGTCCTGCATCAACCCCCACCTCTGCTCGCGTGGCGGTACGTTCTCACGGCAGAACAAGACACGCAAAGCACTGTAGCAACTTATTGTAAACATTCTCACCTGTGAAACGACGCTATTCCAGCCTTTTTAGAACACACCGTTTATTATTTACCTGTGAAACGACGCTATTCCACCCTTTTTAGAACACACGTTTATTATTTACCTGTGAAACGACGCTATTCCACCCTTTTTAGAACACTTCGTTTATTATTTACCTGTGAAACGACGCTATTCCAGCCTTTTTAGAACACTTCGTTTATTATTTACCTGTGAAACGACGCTATTCCACCCTTTTTAGAACACTCGTTTTATTACTACGCATTATTATCATTGTTATTATTGAATCCCGTAACTTAAAGATGTGCTAAGAATTAACGAAAACACAACAGTCGAGAGAGTTTCGCCCTTTTTAGTACCCATCATATATTATTATTGTCATTATTATTGTCATTACTATTATTATTGCCTAGTCCCGTAACTCAAAGGTGTGCTAAGGATGAACGAAAACACAGTCGGGGGAGAACGAAGGCCCTGTGATAGTGGTGGTGTGCTGTGTAGGAAGGCAGTGCTGTCGCCTCAGTGGTAGTGTTTTGATTCCACCTTTTGGGACCGTCAGCGTGATGGTGATATTTGTGATCAAGCTTAAGTCGTAAGGTGAGAATGAATGTGGATACCGTTTGTGTGTGGTGGTTGTGATATGAGCAAAGGAGTGGTAAGATTTGTGAAGGTGAGTGAGAATGGACGGTAGTGGTATGTATTGTGACGGTGATGTGATGTGATGTGAGTCGAGTGAGTCATAATAGTGAGTGTGAGTAATGATTGTGACGGCGAGTGAGTGAGTGAATGATTGTGACGGCGAGTGAGTGAGTGAATGATTGTGACGGCGAGTGAGTGAGTGAATGATTGTGACGGCGAGTGAGTGAGTGAATGATTGTGACGGCGAGTGAGTGAGTGAATGATTGTGACGGCGAGTGAGTGAGTGAATGATTGTGACAGTGGTGAGTGAATGATTGTGACAGGGGTGAGTGAATGATTGTGACGGTGAGTGAGTGAGTGAATGATTGTGACAGTGGTGAGTGAGTGATTGTGACGGTGAGTGAATGATTGTGACGGCGAGTGAGTGAGTGAATGATTGTGACGGTGAGTGAGTGAGTGATGGTAGCGTGTTGGCGTGACGTCCACAGCACAGATTGATTCAGTCTGTTACTGTATATAGATGTTGAATAAATACTTTCAAAGCCACTCACAACCCTGTCATTATTCCCCCTTTGCTTTCCTTCCTTTTAGTCCCCGGGTGTTGGAAGTGTGGGCGTGGGGGAGGGGGGGATATGATGATGCTAAGGGTAGTACTTATTAGTTATATCTATTAGACTATTACTAACATTCTAACGTAACTTTAACCTATTTTTTCACCATTCAACATCTATAATTAATATTCTAACGCAAAACTAACCTATTTTTCAACATGTATATGAGTATGGCAGTGTTACTTTCTTGTCTGTTTGTCTGTCTATATAGCCCATCATTAACCTATCCTTATATTGACTACTCTAACTCCTATTTCCAGAGTGGGTGTTCTTTCAAAAGACACCACCGTGGTTATTCACTTGTACAGAGGAGTTATTCATTTCGCAGAGAAGAGTGTTAAAGTTATGCACTATTTATTCAAAAAGATTATACAACTCTTTAACAAATAGTAAAGTTTCCAGGTTTGCTTGAGTTTGGCATCATGGCCTGAGTTGCGGGTTTCAGTGGACCTGCAACCTTATATAGTGGACCAAAGCCTGCACTGAACTTGCACCATAAGTTCACGCCAGCATAAAACAATGAAGCAATGGGTCACAGTCTCTCCAGTATACAGTGTTGCAGGTTTCGGTGGACCTTACATACTACAGCTTACACCAAAGACAATATATATATACTCTAAATATTATCTTTGCCTTGCACGAACCCATAACTTCATGCCAACAGAAAACAATGAAGCAATGTGTCACAGTCTCTAGTACAGTGTTATATCCAGGAAGCCCAACACCACACTCGCCCAGCGCCACAACAACACAACGCATCTGTGTCCTGTCATTACCAGCCACACACGCCCCTCAGCAGTTTGGGTACAAGGGTGTGCACTGTGCAGCTGCCTTCACCCCCTCCCCTCCCCCAGCTGCCGCGCCCTGTCCCCCTCCCCCTGCAGCTGTGCCACAGCTTCCTCCCTCAGCCTTGCCACAGCCTCCTCCTGTATGCGCGTAATCACCTCCTCGTCCTACAGCCTAGCCGTCGCCTCCTCCCTGAGCCGCGGCAGCACCTCGCCCAGTACCCGCGCCGCCGCCGCCTCCTCCTCCTCCCCCCCCTGTACCCTGGCCATGGCCTCGTCGTAGGAGGGCAGGCCGTCCACAGACAGCCACAGCTCGCCGACGGACAGGAAGGACGCCTCGCTCACGCCGGGGGATGCGGACAGCCTCAGGGGCGGGCCGCTGTCGTCCTCGGAGACACGACGCTTGAAGTACACGATTACGTCACGCTTGAGCGGCTCGGTCTCGCGTCCTCGCCCGATGGTTCTCCCTGCTGCTTCCCCGCCCGCCCCGCCCTCAGCCATGACGACCTCATAGGAGGGCGGCGCCTCACCCAGCTCGGGCGTGGTGCCCCAGGCCGCCCCTCGGCGTCGTGGGCGTGGGGGGGGCGGGTGCAGCAGCGGCAGGATGCCCCGCACAGCTCCACGCCCAGACACAGCTCCAGCACGCACAGCAGCAGCACCACCATCAGCACAGCCATCACCGTGTCTGAAACACAGCACACAGCCACCACCTCAACACCACACCTCAACATCCAGTCCCCGGGGGGGGGGGGGGGTGCAGGAGCGCACCCAGGGATGGTAAAAAAATGTCCACCTTTAGCTGATTCCCTTTTCAGGCCTTATTTGGTTAATTATTGGCACATACTCACGTTACAGCAAAGCACTATATAAACAAACGGCCGCCATACTCATCTAACAGATAGTATAATGACATGCCGCACCCGTCTGAACGGGGACCCAGGCACAGCGTGTGACGGCAAGCCTGCAGTGTACACTCAGGCCTACCGCTCACCGCCGTGTCCTGCAGTCACCTTTCAGCTCCTACACCTTAATACGCAGTCGTGCTTGAGAGCGGGGCACGCAGTATCCGGCTTTTGTATGCCAGGTCTGTAGGGCGGGTGCGCCAGTGCGAGTGAGGGGTTCACGGGGGATGGACGCTCAGGCGATGTTCTCGAACGCCGGTACTGTCGGTCGGTGGTGCGGTGGTGTTCCCCCCGTGTGGTTGAGGGGTACGGGTGCCGGCGTTGGTGGGCGGGGGGGCGGGTACAGCAGTGTAGCGCACCGGAGGCAGTTCCAGATCGGTGCACGGCTAGCACCTACACTGCTAGTCCGGGTGGGTGGGGGGAGGGGGCGGGGACGGATGGTATCACTTTAGTATCTTGGCTGTTTATATGGCGTGTACTGTGTGGTTGGTGGAGTGTGGTGGTATCGTGGTGTGGGGGTGTCGCGTGTTCCGGGGTGTATCGGTGGGGTGAGTGTTTAGGGTTGTATGCGTGTACTGCTGGTTTTGTTTTCGGTTGGTAGTGGGGACCTCTGTTCGTGTGATGTGTTGTGTGTGTGCAGGGTATACCCAGGTGTACTGGGTTGTGATGGGGGTCCGGTCGTATGTCAGGTCGCGTCAGTCACGGCGGTGATGTCTGACGCGTGCTATGGCGTGTGACCTGTGCAGTGTAGTGTGGTGTCGGTGGTGTGTGGTGTCGGTGCTGTAGTGTGTTACACTGTTGAGTTATCCTGTGAACTGACTAGAGCTATGTCGTGTGTCCGCGTGTATACGGTGCGTGTATGGCTTACTGATACCTGTGCATGGTGTATCAGGTCGGTTGTTGAGTGTGTGGTGTGTGTGGTGTGGTGTGGGTGTGTGGCTGTGAGGTGTGACGCTGTGTGCTGTGTGGTGTAGTTGTGCTGGTTGTTGTGCTGTGTAGTGTGTATGTGCTGTGACTGTGTGGTTGGTGTTGTGTGGGGGTGTAGTGGTGTGTGTGTCCGCTGTGGTGTGTGTGTGTGGTGGTTGTGTGTGACTGTGCGGTGTGGGTGTGGATGTAGTGTGTGTGCTGCCTAGTGTACGTGTTGCTGGTGGTAAGTCGTGTGGGGGATTGGTGCGTGCTGTGGTGTGTGCTGTGTGTGTGTGTGTGTGCTGGTGTGTGTGTGTGTGGTGCTGGTGTGTGTTGTGTGTGTGTGTGTGGCTGTGATGGTACAGTCAGTGGTGTGTGCATGTCGTCGTGTCGTGTGTTATCGCTGCTGGTTTGTATGTGTCCTGTGTGGTGTGTGTGTGTGTGTGGTGATGTGTGTGACTGTGTGTGTGTGTGTGGTGGTGGATGTGGGTGTGTGTTGTGTGGTATGTGTGTGCTGTGCTGTGTGTGTGTGGTGGTGTATGTGTGTGTGTGTGTGTGTGTGTGTGTGTGTGTGTGTATGTGTGTGACTGTGGCGTGTGTGTGTGTGTGTGGGGTGTGGATGGTGGGTTTGTGTGTGTGGGGGTGTTTGGTATGTGTGCTGTGTGTGTGTGGTGTGTTGTGTGTGTATGCTGTGTGCTGTGTGTGTTGTGTGTGTGTTGTGTGTGGTGTGTGTGACTGTGCTGTGTGGTGTGTGTGTGATGTGTGTTGTGTGGTTGTGGTGTGTGGTGTGTTGTATGTGGGTTGTGTGTGTTGTGTGTGTGTATGTGTGTGACTGTGCTGTGTGTGGTGTGGTGTGGTGTGTGTGTGTGTGTGTGTGTGTGTGGTGTGTGTGTAGTGTGCTGTGTGTGTGTTGTGTGTGGTGGTTGTGTGTGTGTGCTGTGTGTGTGTGTGTGTGTGCTGTGTTGTGTGTGTGTGTGTGGGTTGTGTGTTGTGTGTGTGTGTTGTGTGTGACTGTGTTGTGTGTGGTGTGTGTGTGTGTGATGGCGTGGTGTGTGTGTGTGTGTTGGTGTGTGTGTGTGTGTGGTGTGTGTGTGTGTGTGTGGTGTGTGTGTGTGTGTGGTGTTGTGTGTGTGTGTGTGTGGTGTGTGTGTGTGGTAGGGGTGCTGTGCTGTGTGTGGGTGTGTGTGTGTGTGTGCTGTGCTGTGTGTGTGTGTTGTGTGTGTGTGGTATGTGTGTGACTGTGTGTGTGTGTGTGTGTGTTGTGTGTGTGTGTTGTGTGTTGTGTGTGGTGTGCTGTGTGTGTGTGTGTGTGTGTGTGTGTGTGTGGTGTGTGTGTGTGGTTGTTGTGACTTGTGTGTGTGTGTGTGTGTGTGTGTGCTGTGTGTGGTGTGGGTGTGTGTGCTGTGTGGTGTGTGTGTGTGTGGTGGTATGTGTGTGGTGTTGTGTGTGTGTGTGTGTGTGTGGTGTGTGTGTGATGTGCTGTGTGTGTGTGTGTGTGTGTGTTGTGTGTGATGTGTGTGTGTGCTGTGTGTGTGTGGTGTGTGTTGTGTGTGTGTGTGTGGTGTGTTGTGTGTGTGTGTGTGTGATGGTGTGTGTGTGTGTGCTGTGTGTGTGTGTGTGTGTGGGTTGTGGTGTGTGTGTGTGTGTGTGGTGTGTGTGTGTGTGGTGTGTGTGTGTGGTGTGTGTGTGGTGTGTGTGGGGACTGTTGTGTGTGTGTGTGTGTGTGTGTGGTTGTGTGTGTGTGTGTGTGTGTGTGTGTGTGTGTGACTGTGCTGTGTGTGTGTGTGGTGGTTGTGTGTGTGTGTGTGTTGTGTGTGTGTGTGTTGTGTGTGTGGTGTGGTGTGTGTGGTGTGTGTGTTGTGTGTGTGTGTGTGTGTGTGTGTGTGTGGTAGTGTGTGTGTGTGTGTGTGTGTGTGTGTGGTGTGTGGTGTGTGTGTGACTGTGTTGTGTGTGTGTGTGTGTGTGTGTGTGGTGTGTGTGTTGTTGTGTGTGACTGTGTGTGTGTGTGTGTGTGTGTGGCTTGTGTGTGTGTGTGTGTGTGGTGTGTGTGTGTGTGTGTGTGTGTGTGTGTGTGTGTGTGTGTGTGTGTTGTGTTGTGTGTGCTGTGTGTGTGTGTGTGTGTGTGTGTGTGTGGTGTGTGTGTGTGTGTGTGTGTTTGTGTGGTGTTGTGTGACTTGTGTGTGTTGTGGGTGTGGTATGTGTGTGTGTGTGTGTGGTTGTGTGTGTGACTGTGCTGTGTTGGTGTGTGTGTGAGTGTGCTGGGTGTGTTGTGTGTGTGTGTGTGTGGTGTGTGTGTGTGTGTGGTGTGGTGGTGTGTGTGTGTGTGTGTGTGCTGTGTGTGTGGTGTGGTTGTGTGTGTGGTGTGTGTGTGTGTGTGTGTGTGTTGTGTGACTGTGCTGGTGTGTGGTGTGTGGTGGTTGTGATGTGTGTGACTGTGTGTGTGTGTGTGTGTGTGTGTGTGTGTGTGTGTGTTGTGTGTGACGTGCTGTGTGTGTGTGTCTGTGTGTGTGTGTGTGTGTGTGTGGTTGTGTGTGACTGTGCTGTGTGTGTGTGTGTGTGTGTGTGGTGTGGTTGTGTGACTGTGCTGTGTGTGGTGTGTGTTGTGTGTGTTCTGTGTGTGTGTGTGTGTGTGTTGTGACTGTGTGTGTTGTGTGTGTGTGTGTGTGTGACTGTGTGTGTGTGTTGTGCTGGTGTGGGGTGGGGGGGGGGTATGTGTGTGTGACTGTGCTGTGTGTGTGTGTGGTGTGTGTGTGTGTGTGTGTGTCTTGAACTTTACTTACCCTTCCGTGCATGTTGATTTTCTGATTTTCTTCTTCTTTTTCTTCTTTATTAGTGTAGATTACGTCGCTGGTTGGACGAGGACATTGCTAACCGTACTGTCTTCCTGTCGTATTCCTGTCTTCCTGGGCCACAGGCAGGACGGGGGAAGGGAGTGGATAGGTAGCTACAGTTGCCTACTTCTCCTGTCTCTTCTTTCACCCCGTTCAGTAGCGACGCGATAACTGACGGAGGAAGAATGACTCACACTCCTCGTCCTCCTTATCTACAGTACTCTGCCTTTGCTCTTCCTCCTTATCCTCCCTCCACTATATCAAAGAGTGTCTATTTTCTTATTTCTTTTTATTCCACTTCTACTTTTTCAAGGTCATTCAGTCACATTTACTAATTACGAGGACTTAAAACATTTTCTGTTATGGTGTCCAGCCTACAGTAATGAAAGAAAGAAAAGTGTGAGGCTACAACAACCTTGCTAGAGGAGGAAGAGGATATAGTGGGGGAGTATTTGTTCGGAGACGGGAATGTGGAAGAAGCAAAAAGAACAATTAACAGTTTTTGGATGACCAGAGAAAATAAGAAGAAAGAAAAAGAAAGTAACTAAAAATATATAGTAAGAGACGACAACTAACTAAAGACCCAGACAGCAAGAAGAAACACGTCAGGGAGTGTCGATGAAAAAGGCCTGACTCCCGACCCACAACTGTACTGAACTGAATTCCCTTCTTTTTCTAATTCGTATTTTATGCCGCTTCATCTACTTTTTTCAAGGTCACTTTTCAGTCATTCCTTTTACCATATTTTTAGCACATATTTTCTCCTCATGTCTTTCTGTTTATCACTTCTTTCTATGTTCCTTTTCAATCTTTTCCTTCCTTTGCTAAATTCCTATCAAGTGTTGGGCCTCGATTTGTAGGAGAGTACTTTTTTTTTCACGTCACAATTTCATCAACTTTTCGGCATCAGGTCTATTTTCATCTATCAGTTCAAATTGTTGCACCTTTTTTCTTCTAATTCAGCATTTTACAATTTATGTTTTTACGATGGAGCGTTTTTTTTTCTCTTTGTCAGCACTTTTGTTTATTTTTATATCTCACAATTTCATAAACAATTTCTCATCACAGTGTTCAGTTCAAATTTTTGCACTTTTATTTTCTTCCATTTCAGCATTTCTCAATCTATCTCTTTACGATGGAGTGCTTTTTTTCTTTGTCAGCACTTTTGTTTATTTTATATACGTCACAATGTCATAAACTTTCGTTATTAGCTCGTGTTCAGTTCAAATTGTTACACTTTTTTTCTTCCATTTCAGCATTTCTCAATCTATCTCTTTACGATGGAGTGTTTTTTCTTCACTGTTCATCTCCAAGTCACTCTTCTTTAGTGGTTCAGCACATGGTCTGTTATCCGTCTTTGATTTGGGCGTCAGATAGTGTTAAGAGGCTTAGATTACACGTCACATCCAACACTTCTTGCAGGTTTCCAATGGTACCCTTATAAAGGTCAGTATGTTTAAGAGGCAAAAAACCTTCCAATTACTATCTTAAACACACCCTTGAGACCCAGAACGTAATTTCCATTGTAATTTGGGTACCATTAGACGCTTTTTTGTGTATATAAGCAATATTTTATAGATGTGACCTGTTAAGTATCCTTGTCGACTAACTAATTTGGTATATGCAGTTACTTTTCGTAATTTTATAGCTAACAACAGACAATTTTTTATAGCAAAGGAAAGATCTGGGTGTGAAGGGGTTAAGGTCTCATATGCTTAAAAATATGCCTATGTTTACCTAATAATATAGTTAACTATGATAAAATACAGCTGAAATTAAGAAGAAGCGTAGTTTTCCCATCTCCTGGCATCAAATATCAGTCAGTAAGCAGCAAGGGGGCAGGATTTTTCACCTCGTTAAAAAACCCAGTTATAATCAACCCTGTCATTTTTTCTATGGTATATTATTGACAACATTTCTATTTATTTATTTTCTACTAATAGCACGTCTTCACTCGTTTCAGATTTCACCGTTTTAAGTGTTGATTTAGTTAACTTGATAATATGATCTGTAAACTTTTCTCGTAAAAAACAACAACGTGATGTCACTTTGAAGAACAGGAAGAGGAAGAAAAGGAACAACAACAACAACAACACAACAACAACAACAACAACAACAACAACAACAACAGTGATGATAATAATAATCACTATAATGATAATAATGATAATAATTACAATAATGATAGATGGCCAAAGCTCTGAGAACTTAAACGACTGTTCTTTTTATTTAATTATTACCTCCGCCAACGAAGTTGGAGGGGTTATGTTTTCACCCCGATCTGTCTGTCTGTCTGTCTGTCTGTCTGGCTGTTAGTGTACAGGATTTCTCGAAAAGTTACGAATAGATTTGGACCAAACTCGGTATACCAAGTCTATTTGGTATAAGGAAGAACTGATTACATTTTGGATGAAATCTATTGACACCTGTTGCCATGGCAACCAATTGATGAAATATTCGGCCGGAAGTATGCGCTCATACTGAGTGCATATATATATATATTATATATATATATATAATATATATATATATATATATATATATATATATATATATATATATATATATATATATTATATATCTATAATAATATAAGCGAAAGTGTGTCTGTCTGTCTGTCTGTCTGTCTGTCTGTGTGTGTGTGTGTGTGTGGTATAGGTTCCGCCCCCCCTGGCGCAAACACCTCATATGGCACATTTTTGGAATCGTGTTGACCAGGGAAGGGCATAAGCCCACTTATGAGATGATCCGATCACTTTTTTTTTTTTTTTTTTAGCAGCCTATTAGCGAGAATTGTGAAAACAAAGTGGATTGCGAGAATTGAGGAAGCCTTGATGTAGGGTGATGGGTATGGTGAGTGAATGGTGGGGTGATGGTAATGGTGTGGGGTGATGGGTGAGTGAATGGGTGATGGTTGGGGGTGATGGGTGATGGGTGAGGAATAGGTGGGGGTGATGGTAATGGTGAGTGAATGGGTGTGTGGTGATGGTAATGGGTGAGTGAATGGTGGGGGTGATGGTAATGAGTGAGTGAATGGGTGGGGGTGATGGGTAATGGGTGAGTGAATGGGTGTGTGGTGATGGGTAATGGGTGAGTGAATGGTGGGGGGTGATGGGTAATGGGTGATGAATGGGTGGGGGTGATGGGTAATGGGTGAGTGAATGGGTGGGGGTGATGGTAATGGGTGAGTGAATGGGTGGGGGAATACATACATTTCTACATCCATGATTTCAGGAAAGTTAAAAGGCTATCTGGAGAGTCCATGTTTGTGGGCCGAAGGCCCCCAAACACAGGTGGTGGGCCGAAGCCCACCAATAGCCCTCCGCAGAGCTAGCCAAAAAGTCCGCCCGGAGGCGGCTTTGCGGCTAGTCTATAATAATATAGCGAAAGTGTGTCTGTCTGTCTGTCTGTCTGTCTGTGTGTGTGTGTGTGTGGTATAGGTTCCGCCCCCCGTGGCGCAAACACCTCATATGGCACATTTTTGGAATCAGGTTGACCAGGGGAAGGTCATAAGCCCACTTATGAGATGATCCGATAACTTTTTTTTTTTTTTTTTTTTAGCAGCCTATTAGCGAGAATTGTGGAAACAAAAGTGGGTTGCGAGAATTGAGGAAGCCTTGATGTAGTGAGGTGATGGTAATGGGTGAGTGAATGGTGGGGTGATGGGTAATGGATGTGGGGTGATGGTGAGTGAATGGGTGGGGGGTGATGGGTGATGGGTGCGGGAATAGGTGGGGGGTGATGGGTAATGGGTGAGTGAATGGGTGTGTGGTGAGGGGTAATGGGTGAGTGAATGGTGTGGGAGGTGATGGGTAATGGGTGAGTGAATGGGTGGGGGTGATGGGTAATGGGTGAGTGAATGGGTGTGTGGTGATGGGTAATGGGTGAGTGAATGGGTGGGGGTGATGGGTAATGGGTGAGTGATGGGTGGGGGGTGATGGGTAATGGGTGAGTGAATGGGTGGGGGGTGATGGGTAATGGGTGAGTGAATGGGTGGGGGAATACATACATTTCTACATCCATGATTTCAGGAAAGTTAAAAGGGGCTATCTGGAGAGTCCATGTTTGGTGGGCCGAAGGCCCACCAAACACAGATGGTGGGCCAAAGGCCCACCAATAGCCCTCCGCAGGAGCTAGCCAAAAAGTCCGCCCGGAGGGCGGCTTTGCGGCTAGTATATATATATAAGCGAAAGTGTGTCTGTCTGTGTGTGTGTGTGTGTGGTATAGGTTCCGCCCCCCGTGGCGCAAACACCTCATATGGCACATTTTTGGAACCGGGTTGACCAGGGGAAGGTCATAAGCCCATTTATGAAATGATCCGATCACTTTTTTTTTTTTTTTTTTTAGCAGCCTATTAGCGAGAATTGTGAAAACAAAAGTGGGTTGCGAGAATTGAGGAAACCTTGATGTAGGGTGATGGGTAATGGGTGAGTGAATGGGTGGGGTGATGGGTAATGGGTGTGGGGTGATGGGTGAGTGAATGGGTGGGGGGTGATGGGTGATGGGTGAGGGAATAGGTGGGGGGTAATGGGTAATGGTAAATATAAGCGAAAGTGTGTCTGTCTGTCTGTCTGTCTGTCTGTCTGTCTGTCTGTGTGTGTGTGTGTGTGTGTGTGTCTGGTATAGGTTCCGCCCCCCGTGGCGCAATCACCTCATATGGCACATATTTGGAACCGGGTTGACCAGGGGAAGGTTTTAAGCCCAATTATGAGATGATCCGATCCCTTTTTTTTTTTTTTTTTTTAGCAGCCTATTAGCGATAATTGTGTAAAAAAAGTGGGTTGCGAGAATTGAGGAAACCTTGATGTAGGGTGATGGGTAATGGTGAGTGAATGGGTGGGGTGATGGGTAATGGGTGTGGGGTGATGGGTGAGTGAATGGGTGGGGGGTGATGGGTTGGGGGTGATGGGTGATGGGTGAGGGAATAGGTGGGGGGTGATGGGTAATGGTAAATATAAGCGAAAGTGTGTCTGGTCTGTCTGTCTGTGTGTGTGTGTGTTGTGTGTGTGTGTGTGTGTGTGTGTGTGTGTGTGTGTGTGTGTCTGGTATAGGTCCCGCCCCCCGTGGCGCAATCACCTCATATAGCACATTTTTGGAACCGGGTTGACCAGGGGAAGGTTTTAAGCCCAATTATGAGATGATCCGATCACTTTTTTTTTTTTTTTTAGCAGCCTATTAGCAATAATTGTGAAAAAAAAGTGGGTTGCGAGAATTGAGGAAACCTTGATGTAGGGTGATGGGTAATGGGTGAGTGAATGGGTGGGGTGATGGGTAATGGGTGTGGGGTGATGGGTGAGTGAATGGGTGGGGGGTGATGGGTTGGGGGTGATGGGTGATGGGTGAGGGAATAGGTGGGGGGTGATGGGTAATGGGTGAGTGAATGGGTGTGTGGTGATGGGTAATGGGTGAGTGAATGGGTGGGGGGTGATGGGTAATGGGTGAGTGAATGGGTGGGGGGTGATGGGTAATGGGTGAGTGAATGTGTGGGGGAATACATACATTTCTATATCCATGATTTCAGGAAAGTTAGAAGGGGCTATCTGGAGAGTCCGTGTTTGGTGGGCCGAAGGCCCACCAAACACAGGTGGTGGGCCGAAGGCCCACCACCAATAGCCCTCCGCAGGAGCTAGCCAAAAAGTCCGCCCGGAGGGCGGCTTTGCGGCTAGTATATTAATAAAAGCGAAAGTGTGTGTATGTCTGTGTGTGTGTGTGTGTGTGTGTGTGGTATAGGTTCCGCCCCCCGTGGCGGAATCCCATCATATACCACATTTTTGGAACCAGGTTGACCAGGGGAAGGTTTTAAGCCCACTTGTGAGATGATCCGATCACTTTTTTTTTTTTTTTTTTGCAGCCTATTAGCGATAATTGTGAAAAAAAGTGGGTTGCGAGAATTGAGGAAGCCTTGATGTAGGGTGATGGGTAATGGGTGATTGAATGGGTGGGGTGATGGGTAATGGGTGTGGGGTGATGGGTGAGTGAATGGGTGGGGGGTGATGGGTGAGGGAATAGATGGGGGGTGATGGGTAATGGGTGAGTGAATGGGTGTGTGGTGATGGGTAATGGGTGGGGGGTGATGGGTAATGGGTGAGTGAATGGGTGGGGGGTGATGGGTAATGGGTGAGTGAATGGGTTGGGGGTGATGTGAATGGGTTGGCGTTAATACATACATTTCTATATCCATGATTTCAGGAAAGTTAGAAGGTGCTATCTGGCGAGTCTGTGTTTGGTGGGCCGAAGGCCCACTAAACACAGGTGGTGGGCCGAAGGCCCACCAATAGCCCTCCGCAGGAGGTATAGTATATATATATAATTATTATATATATATATATATATATATATATATATATATATATATATATATATATATATATATATATATATATATATATATATATATATATATATATATATAATATAATAATATAAGCGAAAGTGTGTCTGTCTGTGTGTGTGTGTGTGTGTGTGTGTGTGGTATAGGTTCCGCCCCCCGTGGCGCAAACACCTCATATGGCACATTTTTGGAATCAGGTTGACCAGGGGAAGGTCATAAGCCCATTTATGAGATGATCCGATCACTTTTTTTTTTCTTTTTTTTAGCAGCCTATTAGCGAGAATTGTGAAAACAAAAGTGGGTTGCGAGAATTGAGGAAGCCTTGATGTAGGGTGATGGGTAATGGGTGAGTGAATGGGTGGGGTGATGGGTAATGGGTGTGGGTGATGGGTGAGTGAATGGGTGGGGGGTGATGGGTTGGGGGTGATGGGTGATGGGTGAGGGAATAGGTGGGGGGTGATGGGTAATGGGTGAGTGAATGGGTGTGTGGTGATGGGTAATGGGTGAGTGAATGGGTGGGGGGTGATGGGTAATGGGTGAGTGAATGGGTGGGGGGTGATGGGTAATGGGTGAGTGAATGGGTGGGGGGTGATGGGTAATGGGTGAGTGAATGGGTGGGGGCAATACATACATTTCTACATCCATGATTTCAGGAAAGTTAGAAGGGGCTATCTGGAGAGTCCATGTTTGGTGGGCCGAAGGCCCACCAAACACAGGTGGTGGGCCGAAGGCCCACCAATAGCCCTCCGCAGGAGCTAGCCAAAAAGTCCGCCCGGAGGGCGGCTTTGCGGCTAGTACATATATATATACGTATATTTGATGAAATATTCGGGCGGAGGTATGCGCTCTACTGAGTGCCTCCCCCACCCCCCCCAGGTTTATCTATGTTGTTGTGTTACGTGGGTTATCGGTCGTGACTGAAATAACCTCCCAGAGCATTTCAAGGTCACCACTGAATTACTTGCATATGATTTCCTATTATTGATGCATTGACAAATTTATGTGTGTGTGTGTGTGTGTGTGTGTGTGTGTGTGTGTGTGTGTGTGTGTGTGTGTGTGTGTGTGTGTGTGTGTGTGTGTGTGTGGATGATGGAAAAAAAGTGGATTTCAATAATTTTATATCAATTACTTGTTGATTAGGTCTCTCTCTCTCTCTCTCCTCTCTTTCGACCATCTCATAGTCGTTCGTCAATAAGCAAAACAATACACAAAAAACAAAAACAATTTTTTTTTTAAACTGGTGTGTGGTGGTGGTGATGGTGATGATAGTGGTGATGGTAGTGCAAATAGTAGCGATGTTGGTGGTGTAAAAATAAATATAGTCGTGGTTTTGATATGATTATGAAGTATTTGTACATTTACTGCTTATCTGTGTGTCTGTCTGTCTGTCTGTCTGTCTGTTTACATATCTGAGTTTGTCCTTGAAGTAATATTTTTTTTTATCTTTTTGATTCCCTAAGATATAATTAATATTCCTCTCGTCTGTTTTTGTTGTTATTGTTGTTGTTGTTGTTGTTGTTATTGTTTTTGTTGTTGTTGTTGATTTTTTTTTTTTTAACATGATGCATAGTATAACGATATGCAAGGACGATGATAATTAATAATGACCAAAAAGACAGGCCAACTCTCTCTCTCTCTCTCTCTCTCTCTCTCTCTCTCTCTCTCTCTCTCTTCTCTCTCTCTCTCCTCTCTCTCTCTCTCTCCTTGCCCGCATCAAGACCAAGCCAATGTCCCGTCTGGGCTGCCTCTCCGTCCTGCCTTCCTACGGGGGCAAGGGGGGCGTGGAGGCCAGGGAGGGGGGGGCCGCCGCAGCCGCCCCCCCCTCTGCCCAGCCCTCCCCCGGCGCCGGTGCGGGGGTCCCAGCACCCATGCCCCGCCGGGAGGTTCGTTTGCACCCAAAAGCGGGGCGGGGCAGTTCATGTTCTCCACCCAGCAGTCTGTGAACCCCGGGAACTACAGCTACACCTACACACAGCCTAACACACAGACGCCCACAGCCTACGTGAGTGTTATAGGCCTACGTGACTTATAGATAGGCATAGATAGGCATAGTTAGTACACAGCTACACCTACACACAGCCCTCACACAGACGCCCACAGCCTACGTGAGTGTTAGAGGCCTACGTGACTTATAGATAGGCATAGATAGGCATAGTTAGTACACAGCTACACCTACACACAGCCCTCAACACAGACGCCCACAGCCTACGTGAGTGTGTGTGTTGTGGTGACCTTGTGGTGGTGGTCTAGGGTGGAGGCTGGTCATAGGAGGGTTAATAAAGGCGAGGGAGGAAAAGTTCTTACGGCTTTTATCCAGGGTAGAACAAGAAGTCACGGATTCAAGCTGGAAAAGCGTAGATTTAGAAAGGAAATAGGGAAAAACTGGTTCACAAATAGGGTGGTGAATGATTGGCATGGACTCAGTAGACAGGTGGTTAGTGCGGAGTCATTAGGGAGCTTTAAAGAGGAGCTGGATAGGTTCATGGATGGGGATGAAAGGTGGATGTAGGTAGTGTTAGGTGATAGGAACTACCACGTGTAGGCCTCGCGGCCTCTTGTAGCTTCCTTATTTTCTTATGTTCTTATGTTCTCTCTCTCTTTCCTCAATGATAAATTCACGAGTAAGCAAATACAGACAATTTTTGATGGGAAAGATGAAGAGTTGATTCTCTCTCTCTCTCTCTCTCTCTCTCTCTCTCTCTCTCTCTCTCTCTCTCTACTACATCACTCATAAACTTATCAATGTTTCCTTTTTCTTGAGGAGAGAGAGAGAGAGAGAGAGAGAGAGAGAGAGAGAGAGAGAGAGAGAGAGAGAGAGAGAGAGAGAGAGAGAGGGGGGGTGGTGCCTATCAATGCTACACTAACACTTATCACATATATAAACGATTCACTGATAATAGCATTCGTATAGATTACAAACTTAGGCTCTCAACACTAGGGCAGTTTTTACCCTTTAATTATTACTACATGAGATCATAATTATTGTAGTGACGGGGGAGAGAGAGGAGAGAGAGAGAGAGAGAGAGAGAGAGAGAGAGAGAGAGAGAGAGAGAGAGAGAGAGAGAGAGAGAGAGAGAGAGAGAGAGAGAGAGAGAGAGAGAGAGAGAGAAGAATACGTAATGTTTGTTTGTGTTTATATGAATCGCTTCTTTAATCAAAATAAAATAAAATATGGGAATGAAAATAAATAAATAGAGATATGAGGAGGAGGGAAGAATAAAAGGGTGAAACATAAGAACATAAGAAAATAAGGAAGCTACAAGAGGCCGTGAGACCTACACGTGGTAGTTCCTGTTACTTAACACTACCTACATCCACCTTTCATCCCCATCCATGAAATTATCCAGCCTTCTTTTAAAGCTCCCCAATGACTCAGCACTAACTACCTGTCTACTGAGTCCATTCCAATCATTTACCATCCTATTTGTGAACCAGTTTCTCCCTATTTCTTTTTTTAATCTTCGCTTTTCTAGTTTGAATCTGTTACTTCTTGTTCTACCCTGGTTAAAAGCCGTAAGAACTTTTCCTACCTCTCCTTTATTATATCCCTTTATCCACTTAAAAACTTCTATCAGATCGCCCCTTACTCTGCGTCTCTCGAGTGAGTGGAAATTTAATAACTTCAATCACTTCTTACAAGTTTCGACAGGGGATGCTTGCAGCCTATGTTGATCTCAAGAAGGCGTTTGACTCAGTGCATCGTGAGTCACTCTGGGATCTTCTGCGACTTCGAGGGATTCCTGCAAGGACTATTGGTTTGATAACTGGTCTGTATTCTGGGACTGAGAGTGCTGTGAAGTGTGGGGCAGGTGTATCCAGCTTCTTTCCTGTGAATACAGGAGTGAGGCAGGGGTGCGTCCTTGCCCCATCACTTTTCAACGCTTGTATGGACTGGGTATTGGACAAGGTTGTAGATCAAAGTGATTATGGAGCATCCGTCGGCAACACCAAGATCACTGATCTTGTTTTTGCCGATGATGCAGTAATCTTTGCTGAGTCGCTGGAGGTCCTGATGATGGCTCTCGAGGCGCTGCACGAGGAGGCAAAGCCTTTGGGACTTGAGGTCTCCTGGCTCAAGACCAAGGTCCAGGTATTTGGAGACTTACTAGATGAAGCAGTACAGTCTGTTCATGCGTGTGGCGAGGACATTGAGATCTTGGAAAGTTTTACATACCTTGGTAGCGCAGTCCATAATGACGGCGGGTCACGTCAAGAAGTCTTACGACGGATTGGCATAGCCCACGGTGTTATGGACTCGCTCAGCGGGAGTATTTGGCGTTGTCGGTACCTGTGCAGGAGGACAAAGATCCGGATCTTCAAGTCGCTTGTGATCCCTGTCTTACTCTATGGTTGTGAGACATGGACACTAAATAGTGACTTGAAGAGACGAATCAATGCCTTTGGTAATAAGTGTCTTCGCAGAATCATGGGGTATCGCTGGGATGATTACGTGTCAAATCAGCGATTGCACCGTGAGACTGAATCGAGGCCTATTACCTACATAGTCCGTCAGCGCCAACTTCGGCTATATGGGCATGTGGCACGCTACCCTGAAACCGATCCTTCCCATCGGGTTGTATCTGTAAGAGACAATCCGGCGTGGAGGAGGCCAAGGGGGCGCCCACAAGGCTCGTGGCTGGGGCAAGTTGATGTTTCTTGTCGAGAGCTGCTTGGTATGGGAAAGGAGCCTGCATGGGAACTCGCGCGTGGTGACCCCCGGGAGTGGCGTCGTAGGGTGGGCGAGGCGACGCGCCCCCCGGCGTATGCCCCCAATGATTGATGATTTGAATCACTTCTTATAACTAAAGTTACGCATCCCTTGTATAATTTTGGTCATCCTTCTCTGCACTGATTCTAACAAGGCTATATCCATCCTGTAATACGGAGACCAAAACTTAACCGCATAGTCTAGGTGAGGTCTGACTAGAGCCAAATAAAGATTTAGAATAACCTCAGCACTTCTACTTTTAACACTCCTGGTAATGAATCCTAACACTCTATTAGCTCTATTTCTAGCCTCAATACATTGTTTCCTAGGTCGGAGGTCTGGGCTCACCCGCACTCCCAGATCTTTCTCACCTTCTGATCTTTTCAGCGATACATTGCGTATGGTGTATCTATTACCAGGTTTTTTTCTGCAGCAAAAAATAAATAAAAACACCACTGTAAAAAATAGTATTTGCAAACCACCACAATCACCACTATATACCATCACCACTACACGACCATCACCACTACACAACCATCACCACTATATACCATCACCACTATATACCATCACCACTACACTACCATCACCACTACACTACCATCACCACCTTGACCACCATCATCACCACCACCACCACAACACTACCACCACTATCACCACCCAGCCCTTTCTCTCTCTCTCTCGTATCTCTTATCTTTGGAGAGTGAGTCATCATATCGCAGCATTTATCACAAGTTACAACAGTGTGGCATAGGAACACGAGAGAGAGAGAGAGAGAGAGAGAGAGAGAGAGAGGAGAGAGAGAGAGAGAGAGAGAGAATATATATATATATAAACAGTCTTGGCAAAGTTCAAAGATGAGTGCAAATTATAATAATGTTGATACAATTTCTTTGGTGGATTAAGTTCAGGTGTTTGGTGGATTAAAGGAGATTTATTAGTGTGATTAGTGGATAAGTTTATATAAAGAATTCGATCTACAAACAGAAAAGCATAACAAAAATATTCGATTTTTCATTCGGCGCAACTTTGTATAGAAGAAAACGTCTTTTTAAGGGACGCTTTTAAACTTCATGGATTTTTTTTTTTTTTTTTTTTTTTTTTTTTTTTTTTTTTTTTAAGGCAAGGGAAGGGAAGTGAAGTGAAGTGAAGTGAAGGGAAGGGAAGTGAAGGGAAGTGAGGAGAAGTGAAGGGAAGTGAAGGGAAGTGAAGGGAAGTGAGGGGAAGTGAGGGGAAGTGAAGGGAAGTGAAGATAAGTTAAAGGTAGTGAGGGGAAGTGAATGGAAGTGATGGGAAGTGAAGGGAAGTGAGGGGAATGGTGTGAAGTGAGGGGAAGTGAGGGAAGTGAAGGGAAGTGAAGGGGAAATTGAGGGGAAGTGAGGGGAAGTGAAGGGAAGTGAGGGGAAGTGAAGGGAAGTAGGGGGGGAAGTGGAAGTGGAAGTGAAGTGAAGTGAGGGAAGTGAAGGGAAGTGAAGGGGAAGTGAGGGGAAGTGAGGGGAAGTGAAGGGAAGTTGAGGGGAAGTGAAGGGAAGTGGGGGGAAGTGGGGGTGAAGTGAAGTAAAGTGAAGTGAAGGGAATGAGGGGAAGTGGTGTGAAGTGAGGGGAAGTGAGGGAAGTGAAGGGAAATGAAGGGGAAGTGAGGGGAAGTAAAGGGGAAGTGAAGGGAAGTGAGGGAAG
>JACEEZ010012329.1:0-11138 GCA_016584305.1 Chionoecetes opilio | reverse complement strand
CCCAAAATTACCAAATTCCACCCCCCCACCCAAATTCACCCCCCCCCAAAAATTTTACCCATCCCAAACCCCACACACCCATTCCCTAAACCCCCCCCATTACCCCCATCCCACCCCCACCTTATCCCCTTCCCTCCCCCCCACCACCTCACCCCCCCAACCCCCCCAAACCCATCCCCCCCACCCATTAAATCACCCCCCCCCTTACCCAACACCCCACCTTTCACTCACCCTTTACCATCCCCCTACATAAGGTTTCCCTCAATTCTCGCAACCCACTTTTTTTTTCACAATTCTCGCAATAGACTGCTAAAAAAAAAAAAAAAAAAAAAAAGTGTCGGATCTTTCTCAAAAGGGGGCTTAGACCTTCCCTGGTCAACCGATTCCAAAAATGTGCCATATGGGGTGTTTGCCCCACGGGGGGCGGAACATAAACACACACAACAACAAGACGAAGACAGACGACGACACATTCGTTTAATTATTATAGAAGATGTAGATAGATATTGAGGTAATTTTAAGGGGGAGTATCTGGCACCCTGCGCGGGTTTTGTTACATCGAGGTTTGGGAAAAACACGTGGTCCTCCTCGATCATTTATTTTCAGTTTAAACCTCGAATGACTCACCCGGCGACGTCCCGGGGTGATAAAGGGTGAGTAAGGGGGGTGTTGTGTTGTGGGGTGAATGAGAGGCGGGGGAACAGGTTAAAACAGGTCAAAGAAGGGTTTAAAATTGGGTTTGTTTTAGTGGGCGAGGAGGAAAGACAACTGGTTGTCAGGTGACGGGGAGTTCGTAACAATTTTTTCTTTCCCGGGTTTGTATTGTTTCGTACACTGATTTTAAAATTTTTTTGTACATATCTGGTATCGTTTGTAACTAGAGCAAGTTTAACGGAGTGAGTGTACGAAAAGACGGTATTATTTTACGATAGGGGCCAAAAATTCCCTACACAATGAGAGAACTGCAATCGAGAAAGCCAGTGGTCGCTGGCAGTTTTAACTCAAAGGTTTGGTCTACTGTGTTTGGTCCCGATAATATTTTTCATAAATAATTTCGCGAAAACATTGATGCACCGCATTGAATCCCCCAAAAAATATATTTCTTCTGTTGTTTTAATTATAGGAGACAGCATTACGATGGAACGTTAATAAGAACATAAGAAAAAAAGGGAAGCTAAAGAGGCCCGGGGCCCTACAGGGGTATTTCCTGTACCTAAACTACCACATCACCTTCATCCCCATCCATGAATTTATCAGCCCCCTTTTAAAGCCCCCTAAGACTCCGCACTAACTACCTGTTACTGAGACCTTTCCATATTCACCACCCTTTTTGTGAACAGTTTTTCCCTTTTTTCCTTTCTAAATCACGCTTTCCAGCTTGAATCCGTTTTTTTTTTTCTCCCCTGGTAAAAGCCGAAAGAATTTTTCCATTTTCCCTTTATTAAACCCCTTTACACTTAAAAAAATTCTAAGATCGCCCCTTACTCTGCGTCTCTCGAGTGAGTGAAATTTTTAAAACTTCAATTCCTTCCATAAAAAATTTAGACCCTTTGTATATTTGGTCACCCTTTCTCTGACTTTTTTCTAACAACATAATACCCTGAATATGGAGACCAAAATGAATGCATGGGTTAGGTGAGGCCGACTGAGCCAGATAAAGCTTTAGAATAATTTCCCGCACTTACTTTTAAAACTTTGGTAAGGGAAACCCTAAACTCTTTTAGCTTATTTCTGGCCTCAATACATTGTTTCCGGTCGGGGGTCGGGGCCCCCCTCACCCAAAGATCTTTTTCCCCTTTGTTTTTTCAGGATACATGCTTAGGGTTATCTATACCAGGGTTTTTTTACCAAATTAAAAACGCACATTTATCAATATTAAATTCCATCTCCATCGACTGCCCACCTTTAATTTTATCTAAGTTCCCGCAAATGTTTACGTCGACTGTGACCCAATAACCCTCCCTAATTTAGTACATCAGCAAACTGCTGATATCACTGCTAACCCCCACTTAAAAGGTTGATGTAAATAAAAAATGTAATGGGCCCCCAAAACAGCCCCTTGGGGAAACCCCACTTGTCACCATCCCCTTTCAGTTTTGGAACCAAAATTTGTAACCCTTTGTTGCCTTTACAGCCAAGCTCTGATCCAATGAAAAACCTTCCCTCTTACCATGAGCCCTAATTTATTTAAGAGTCGCTCGTGTGGTACTTGTCAAATGCCTTACAAAGTCCAAAAAATTTTATATCATAACCTTACATTATCTGCCGTCTCAAAAACTTTCCTATAAAAACTCAAAAATTGGTGAGACATGCCCCTACCTTGGTGAACCATGTTGTGAATCATTGATCAAAATATGTTATTAAGTGCTTTAATTTTTTTTGAATAATAGTTTCCCAAATAATTTACCCCCCAAGATGTTAGACTTACGGGCGATAATTTGATTTTAGCCCTCTGTCTCCCTTCTTAAAAAAGGGAAAAACATTTCCTTTCCCCCACAATAATGGCACATCGCCTTCTCAACCGTTTCCCCAAAAAAATGTGCACTAACGACTCACTAACAACCTCTTGCCCCTTTAATACCCTGGGATCACTTATTGGCCGGGCGATTTAAATTTTTTCATTTTTTCTATCCCTCTTCCCCCATTACCTAGTTATCACAATACTTTGAGTTTTCCTCATCGCTTCCTTTGAACATCTGTTCACTATGGGTACGTCGTGTATCCTCCCCAAAAAAAACACTAAAAAAATAATCATTTTAGACCCCTCCCAAAATCCCCCATGTTTTTAAGACCCACCTTGCCCTGACCGGGGCCCAACAATTCTTGTCTTTTTTTAAAAACCCTGTAGAACCCCTTGGGTCCCTTTCGCTTGTTCTGCTACTTTAATCTCAAAATGTTCTTAGAAACTGAGTTAATTTTTTCACTGCCTCGCCATCACGTTATACTTTCTTTGTTACCAATCCTGCCTTAAACCCTTAAATAAATTTTTCTTTTTACCCAATGTGGTGTTTTAATGGGGTCATCCATTTTGGATCATCTTTCGGACTTTTTTCCCTAAAAGGAATATTTTTTTTTTGTCCGTCAATTATATTCCTTTAAAAATGAGGGTATAACCCTCTCAGCTCCGACCCACCCCCTTCAAAAACCTTTAAAATCTCAGCCCGACCTCATTTCCCTGTCAACCGCCTAATTTTTCCCCTCAGCCTCGACCTCAACCATATCTGAGCCCCAATTACTCCGGGCCTCCTACCCTTCAAAATTGGGCCCTTTCCCCCCTGCAAACCCCTTGTCCTGGGACATTTTCTGCCCCCTCCATCCCACCCCTCTTATTAAAAACCCTCCAGGTCTTCTTAACCCCGCAAATTTGGCCTTTCTGAAATTAGGTTTTCGATGCCTTTTGCCATTTAATTTTTCCAAAACTTCCTTTTTAAAGAAAATCTGATCTCAAATGGCGCTATTATCTAAACTCCCCCGACCTCCACATTGTAACTAAATCGTCTTATTTGTCGCAATAGATCTAGAATATTATTCCTCAGTAGGCTCCCCTTTATTTCTTGACTTTGGAAGTTTTCCGGATTTATTTAAAAAATTTTCTGATCGCTTATAGATTTAAAACCCCGTCTATATTCCTAAAATTAAAATTCCCACCAGCATAATCGATTATATCTGCAGGCGTTTTTTTCCCCCATATAGGAGCTGAAACCTCTTTTCATAAATTTGGAGGGCCTAACACTAACCCAAAACCCTTTCTCAGTCCCTCCCTAACCCTACCATATAGACTCTATGCTGTACGTTTTTAAAATTTTTAACACAAAACTGCAAGCATCTCTGCATAAAACAACTCCTCCTCCCCGTCTGCCCCACTTGTCCTGTGAAAAAACTTATACCCAGCTATCTGATTCCGGATGAATACCTTCCTGACAATCCAACCCTGTTCTTTAATGCCCATTTTACAAAAACCTACAATTTATTCCTTCAGGAAAAACTATCTTTTTTTAAAATATCCTACAGTTTTTATATAAACCCCCAAGCAACTCCCCTTTTTTTTTTTCCAAAATTTTCCCTTTTTCTTTAACTAAAAACCCCCTCTCTCTCTTCTTTCGAATCACTTTAGTTCCCTGCCCCCTTTTGAAACCCTCCTGTGTCGCAAGTTTCCTTTTCCCCGACCCCCGTGTCAAACCCCGGTTTTCTATCTTAAAAAACCCCGCAGGCATCTACCTCCCCTTTTAAGGGATTCAGACAAGATCTGAACTCTTTCCTCGAAAAGGCACCCCCTCCTGCGGTAGAGGCGTTATGCCCGAAAAAGAGGGCCCGCTTTCCACAAAGGCCCCCAAACCCTTTGGGTTTGCAAGAAATGCCGCCGGCAATTTACCGCAAAGCCCTGGGGACCACATGTCGTCAACAAAGCGTCTTGGAAGGGAAACCCCACACCAAGGGAAACCCCCCCCTGTCCTAACTTTACCCCCAGCTTCCCTTTAACCCCCGTAGCAATTCCTATTCTCCACCCAAAATCTTTTCCCCCCGCGTCAGGCAGGGGCGATGGGCTTTTTTTCCCTTTGGTCCGCCAGACTCAACATTTGTCACTAAAAATACCATCCCCCTTTCCCCGGGGAAATCAGACTTTTATGGCATCCCTCCTTTTCACAGAACCTGCTGTCAAAATGTCTAAAAACCCGCTGTCACCAAACAACCAAGATTTTTCCTTCGGGTAAAGATGTATCTTACCTCCTAACCTCCCTATATCCTCTTTGCGCCCGAGAGTACCTGAAAAGAGTTCGTGCACAAAAAAATGGTCCTTTTTTACCTTTTCTCCCGCGGGGGGGCTCCTGATCAACTACCTTCCAAACACCAATCCCCGGGGGTTACTAGGAAACCTTTGTAGCGCTTGGCACTCTCGCTCTGGGACCCCCACAGGGACATCCTCGCTGTGCCCCTCCATGCCCACTTGGACCTTTACCAACACTTAAAGAGAACGATCTCTATTTCCTGCTTCTTTACAACGCTTTCCAAAAAGCACTTCACTTGCAAAGCTCCCTTTTAGGGTTTTTATCCCTCAGAATAGTCTTAAGCCCGCACCCCACCTTCACACACCTTTCCCCCGACCCCTTTTACCCCCCTTAACCCCAGCCCCTTTACTCCCACCAAACCCCACCACTCCACCCCCACACCAACAACAAACCCCTTCACTCTCCCCTCCAAACACTCCCCACAAGAGTAGCCATTTTAATCCCGGGAGCAAACCCCAAAACAAAACCTCACTTCACGGAGACGACACGCAAGGACGTTCTTTAAAAGCAATTTAATGCAAATTACTCGCCAGTGCAAAGCTTAATATATTTTTTACATGTATATTGGGCATGAAATTTTGGGTGATGTTACACTGTTTTTTAAGACAGTATGCTGCGTCTGGCAAACGTTGTCAAAATACAATAAGCAATGTTGGAAAAAAAAGAAGAATAAAGAAGCCGAAAATCGGCTTTTTGCTGCGGCAAAAGTAGGTTATAATTTTGGAGGCGGGCGTGCCGCGGGGGGAGTGGTGGGCGGGGGGGATTTTGGGGGGGAGATTGAATCAAAGCATTCCACTTCACGCGTCGGGTCATTTTCACTCTGGGTTTCTATTATTTAAACAATAATAACAGGAAAATATGATGCCTAGGTTAGATAACTTCTAAAATACGTATTGATATAAAAACATAGAGAAACATTTACCTCGCCTCCTCAACTATAACCCACTGGTTTTGGTTAAAAAGTTTTACAGATCAGGGGGTTTTAACAATATACATATAGAAGAAAAAACGTTCTTAAATTATATTTTGTGTTTTAGTGCAGTGGGGTAAGCCCATTTTTTCTTTAAGTTTACCAAATTTTTCCCCCAAAATTTTGAGTTTTTAAAATGCCAGCGACCACTGGCATTTCGGAGTTGCAGTTCTCTCTAATTGAGAGCATGGTTTTTGTTTACCTTATTGTATTCTAAGAGACATTTTCTCTTTGAGCTTTCCGTCGCAAATCAATAGTTTCGGAGATATAGAACATTTTAGGTGGGAGGAGGAATATGTCTCCTTGTTTAGAAAATGCCTCCCTCTTCCTCTTCTTGTGACCTGCATCGTTTTTGTTTCGGAGTAAGTTTTCCGTGCGCATCCGTGGCTAGTAGATTAATCTCGGGGTTTGGTATTTTATTAGGGTCCTACTAAATAGCGTCCACTAGCATCCACTAGCGTTTACAACCCTAAATTGATCACTGTTTAATGTATTTCCTATTTAAAACACATCCTCATCGCCTTTTACAGCATATCAGATTTTTTCGCATTTTCGTACCATCCGCTCGGCTCACAACCGAGAAGTCCCGGGTTCGATCCCCGGGCGGAGCGAAGATAGATGGGTGGTCTTTCTTAAAACCCGAGCCCCTGTCCACCCAGCAGTGAATGGGTACCGGGTGTTAGCCGGGGGTTTGTGACCCGCCTCGATCGATCCCGGGGTGGTGGCTTCGGCCAACACTAACTAAGCTGCAGCGGTAGATCACTACGGCTCTGAGGAATTATCCTCTAAACAAACAACAAACAAACAAACAACCCCACACCGATCAGGGGTCTAACAGTAAAGTCGCCACCTGCAATAAAGTCGCCAGCCGCCAAATATTACGAATTATAGCATTACTACTGATTTTTTTGTGCCACTGAAGATGATACACAGTAGTTTATATCATGACTGTATAATCTACCCTGTTTCAGCGTTGTTTTATGCTTTGTATCTGCGAGTATAGACGGTTTCAAATTTCACTACGCGTTTTTATTTCGGGCGACTACGACGTACTCAGTAAATAAACACTAGATGGCGACTTTATTGTTGGTGGCCACTGGTGATATTTTTGTCATTTGTTCATTTATAGCCATACTATGACACAGATGAAGACACAAAATGACACAGACTCTCCAGATAACCCCTTCTAACTTTCCTGAAATCATGGATGCAGAAATGTAAGTATTAACGCCACCACACGTCTGTAAACAGAAAAAAAAAGTTGTCCTGGCGACTGTATACTGTTATCTACGGTTGTGGACGCAAAATCCATAACATTTTTATATGTCCTGTACTCTTTTATTTTATGCAGAGATGTTAGGAAAATCACAGATATGCTGTAAAAAGCGATGAGGATGTGTTTTAAATAGGAAATACATTAAACAGTGATCAATTTAGGGTTGTAGACGCTAGTGGACGCTGTTTAGTAAATATTAAACAGCTTTATAACTAAGGTTATATGGGGAGGATGGCGTAGAGTTGGAAAGAGGAAAGGCAGAGGAGGAAGTCAAAGAATATTGGAGTAAAATATACAAGAAATATGATAATGAGATAGACACAGTGTGGAACGCAGAGAAGAAAGAGGAATATATAAGGGAATACAGTAAAGTAAAGCAGGACATAGACGGGAACCAGGCAATTAAGCTACAAAGAGTAGATGAAGTGGAAGAGATGGAAAGGGAATACACAGAGACGTGTAGCATAGGAGTAAGAGAACATATGGAAATGGCGAGAAGAGTACAGGGAGGATGTATATACTTGGAAGAGGAACAGATCAATGAAGACAAGGTGATGAAGTGTTTAAAGAAGATGAAGAACAAAAAAGCAGCGGGAACAGATGAAATAAAGCCAGAATATTATAAGGAATTTTCAAAGGTAAGACATTGATGACAGTGTTAGAAAAAGGTATGAAAACAGTGTTAGAGACAGGGAATGTGCCAGGAGGATGGAGGGAGTCAAGGACAGTAATGATACCAAAGGTTAGCAAGCCAAAAGTTAGGGAATTAAGACCAATACCACTAACTAATGTTGGATATAAATTGATGATGGCTGTAATCAGAAATAGTCTGGAGGATCATATTAGGAAAAATGAAATAGGGAAAGACACACAGGCAGGATTCACAGGGGGCAGTAGAATAGAAAATAATTTATTCATATTAAGATATTGTATAGAGAGGTCCTATAAACTAAAGAAACCACTAGTAGTCATTTCAATAGACTTTGCAAAGGCTTATGACAGTATTAAGAGAGGAAAAATGATAGAATTATTAATGCAATATAAGATTAACCCTAAGATTATTGAATTCATTGCAAAAGTATATATAGGAGACAAGACCAAGGTAGAATTAGGACCAGGTAAAGAAGTAGAGATAAATGTAACAAGTGGAATTAGGCAAGGGTGTACGGCTTCAACAACTCTGTTTAAACTAGTGACCTTCAGGATTATCCAGGAACTAGAAGAACTAGGCAAGGGGTTTAAGGACGAATTGTTTAGCATACCAGCACTTTTCTTTGCAGACGACGGGATGTTACTAGCAAGTAGTATAGAGGAGGCAGAACAGGTAGTACATAGGTTATAGGAAATAGGTAAGGAGTATGGATTGGAAATGAATAAAAATAAAAGTAACATAATTATTTTCAATGTAAAAGATAAGCCTGAAAAGTTGGGAAATATAAATGTTAGAGATAGAATGAAATATTTAGGATTAACCATAAATGACAAGAAGAATTGTTCCAATATACAAAAAGAAGAAATGTTTAATAAGGCAAGAAAAATGGCAAATATGACGTATAGTGTCATTGCAAAAAGTTGCTCAAAAATTCTAATAGGCAAAACGTACTGGAAAAGTGTGGCATTACCATCAATACTATATGGGGTTAATGTGATAAATCTAACAAAGCAAGAAATGGATAAATTACAGAGAATTGAAAATGGGGTGTACCGTCAAATCTTCTTTGGGGCACAGGCATACACGCAGGGGGCAGCACTCCTAGGGGAAGTGGGAGCGTCCAGTGTTAGTAATAGAATAAGGGAGGGACAGTGGAAGTACTTGAGGTATGTATTAGTAGACAGGAATGACCTCGTGAAAAGGATAGGAGAGGAGATGATTGATAAAAGACAAAATAAATGGATGCAAGCTTTACTGAAAGATCTGAGAAAGACTGGAGTCATGCACCAAGGTGTGAGGTGTGAGACAAAGGAGAGTATAAGGAAAAAAATGAGAGAGTTGAACACAAGAGAATGGCTGAATGAAATGAATGAAAAAACAAGTTTGAAAATATTTAGAAAATGGAGAAAAGGGAAGGGAGGCCAAGAAGAAGTATACAGTAATGACCAAGCTTCAGAACTACTGTTTAAGTGCAGGACAAACAACCTACAACTAAATGACAGAAGGAGGTTCTGGGGAGAAGAAATAACTTGTGATTTGTGTGGGCCAGAAAAAGAGGACTTTAAAAAAATTATGTTCTGGTGCCCAGCCTACAGTAATGAAAGAAAGAAAAGTGTGAGGCTACAACAACCTTACCTAGAGGAGGAAGAGGCTATAGTAGGGGAGTATTTGTGTGGAGAGGGGAATGTGCAAGAAGCAAAAAGAACAATCAACAGTTTTTGGATGACCAGAGAAAATAAGAAGAAAGAAAAAGAAAGAAACGAATAAGATAGAATAAGAGAAGACAACTAATTAAAGACCCAGACAGCACTAATTAAAGACCCAGACACCACTAATTAAAGACCCAGACACCACTAATTAAAGACCCAGACCGCTAATTAAAGACCCAGACCGCTAATTAAAGACCCAGACACCACTAATTAAGGACCCAGACACCACTAATTAAAGACCCAGACAACACTAATTAAAGACCCAGACAGCGCTAATTAAAGACCCAGACAGCACTAATTAAAGACCCAGACAACACTAATTAAAGACCCTGACAGCACTACTTAAAGACCCAGACAACACTAATTAAAGACCCAGACAGCACTAATTAAAGACCCAGACAGCACTAATTAAAGACCCAGACACCACTAATTAAAGACCCAGACCACTAATTAAAGACCCAGACAGCACTAATTAAAGACCCAGACCACTAATTAAAGACCCAGACAGCACTAATTAAAGACCCAGACAGCACTAATTAAAGACCCAGACAGCACTAATTAAAGACCCAGACACCACTAATTAAAGACCCAGACAGCACTAATTAAAGACCAGACACCACTAATTAAAGACCCAGACAGCACTAATTAAAGACCCAGACACCACTAATTAAAGACCCAGACAGCACTAATTAAAGACCCAGACACCACTAATTAAAGACCCAGACAGCACTAATTAAAGACCCAGACAGCACTAATTAAAGACCCAGACAGCACTAATTAAAGACCCAGACCGCTAATTAAAGACCCAGACACCACTAATTAAAGACCCAGACCACTAATTAAAGACCCAGACCACTAATTAAAGACCCAGACAGCACTAATTAAAGACCCAGACAGCACTAATTAAAGACCCAGACACCACTAATTAAAGACCCAGACAGCACTAATTAAAGACCCAGACAACACTACTTAAAGACCCAGACAACACTAATTAAAGACCCAGACAGCACTAATTAAAGACCCAGACAGCACTAATTAAAGACCCAGACGGCAAGAACAAACACGTCAGGGAGTGCCGTTGAAAAAGGCTTGACTCCCGACCAACAACTGTACTAGGGTTGTGCGGTATCAAGAACTGTCTATACATACAAAATATAAAATGCCATTAATATAACACGAATCTATCAATAAATCATATAATGTGTGGTAATATTTGAGTGTATTTGATAAATTGAGTTAATTTAATGGAGTATCTGGCAACCCTGCGCTGGTTTGTTGACATCGAGGCTTGGAAAACACGTGGTCCTCTCTCGCATCAGTTATCTTCGACTCTTTGAGCTACCGTGGTGGTGATAAGACGTTGTGCTCCAGCTCCTCCACCAAAGTATAACCGCTACTATCGCTTCACTAACCACGACACTACACTAAGTTGTTGTGTGCCTGATTCTGCTGTGTGGTATCGGCGTATGTATGTGCCCTGGGCCGACATAATCAAAAAATACTTAAGTGTAAGGAGGACTTACACTTAGTTCCTGTGCTGGAGGACTTGACTGAGCAAACTGGTTAAGTGTACCTTCCAGGTTGTGCTCAGCGCTCGCTAAGTCGAGAATTTAAAGGAAAACTTAAGTCAATCATCAAAGTATGAAAACAGGATAGTGCAAAAGAGATGAACTTTTAAATTATAATAATTGTCAGTGTTACCGTATATTTGGATATGTTCAAAGAAGACTTGAAAATATTTTTT
>JACEEZ010012328.1:0-12272 GCA_016584305.1 Chionoecetes opilio | reverse complement strand
AACAAACCATTTTTTTACCCCCCGCCCATTGTTGGGGGGGGTTTCCTCAAAAAAAAAAAGTTAAACATTTTGGTACCTTAACGTAATTCATTTCTTTAACTTAAGCCTAAATTCCTGTAAAGAACGGTTGCCCCTGGTAAAATTTGAAAGTGTGATTTGAAGTATAATGGGTAAAAAAATAAAACTAGGGGATGTGTGCATATACGGAAATATTTCTTTTGCCTTTAAAAGCGAATCTTGATTTCATAAAGATTTTTCTAAGGAAAATTAGGGGTTATCACAAAAGGCATAGAGGCTTTCTGAGAAATTGGGGTCGTTTGTCTCCCCCCCAAAATCTAGCTAGACCCTTTAAAATGCCTGAAAAAAATTTGGGTCTTTTACCCGGGCATGCCCCCTCCTCTTGAAATCGGGTCCTTAGCGGCCGACTATTCTGTTTACGGGTGCATCACCAAAAAAACTCTGAGAGTCCTAAAGGGCCTAAACTTTGGGCCACCACGTTTTTCAACTTCAAAACAATGTCACGCTTCCTTGTTCCTCTTTTTTGCAAAAGGGGCGAGAACGAACGATTATTTAAGAGTTGAAAAACTGGATGGGGGCCTTGTGATTGGTTGTGAGGGACGTCTGATTCACCGGGGCACTGTGCAAAATATGGTTCTACCCATCATGGGGGGGGATCAACAAAAATAGTCACAGTTTATTCAGTGGGTACTATCGCTTTAAAAACTAAAAACCCTATATGGAAATCATCCCCAGGTTTAAATTCGTTGTTCGGCCGTACTTCCGTGTTCTCCAAAAGTTGCTTTCCAGGATTAAAAATATACCTAGTAATTGTTCAATATAAAGGGGTGGTAAAAAAAAAATTTCTGAAAGGGATTAGCTAAGATTAAAATTTGCTTAAAAGAAACCCCTGACATGTAAAATTTAACAAAACAAATGTTGTTCCTGGATTTAAATGCTGCTCTAATAATTTTTCTATATTTCCGAGTAATAAAGGAAGAATACAGGCCGGGAGAAGGGAAAGGTCTGCCCGGGGGGATGAATTTGCTCCAAAAAAAGTTTTCTCTTTTGACGTTTTTGTCCAGATCGGCCCCCCTCAGATACAAAATGGTTAAGAGAAAATGAAAAAGAGACTAACACTATTATCCTCTGGCATGTACGAAAGGAAATTTACTAAAATTTTTTTTGGGGGGGGGAGGGGCAGTGGTATTATTCTAATAGAAAAAGGGGAAAAAGATTTGTCACATGTGCGAAACTGGATTGTCTAAAGCTGGGGTTTCCTTATAGACTGCCCTAAATTTTTTTTACTTTAAAAATTTATATTATTTTAAAATTTTTAAAATCTTTTTTTTATTATTAGCTGGGTACCTAAAACATTGTTTTTAAATTTGCACCCTGAATTTTTTTTTCTTGATGTGGGGCTTGATTAATTTCTTTTAAAAACACCACTTTTACCGGTTGACTCTTTTTCACCCCAGGTCCATTATTTCCATTTTTAAATTTTTTTTAAACCCCTTTCCGGGTCTGGAAAGAAATGGGAACCTTGCAAGCGGGAAAACTGTGGAGAAGTACGGCATGATAGAACTTTCTAACCTTTGTCGGGTGTCCCTCTAAACACCTGAGGAAACCCCAAACATGATTTTGGCAAAGTGACATCCTTGAGACACTTCAAAATGTTCATGACCATCTTTCAGACCTTTTCCCCCAAAGTGCGCCGAGAATTGTGGTCACATAAAAAAAATGGTAAACCCAGGTAAGCTAAAATTGTAAAACCCTGGCATAAGCCTCCCACTCCAGAAACTGTTCGCCTTTACTTTTGGGGTGGGCATTTTTTCAGAAACATACCCAAAAACATACAAGGAGACTGTTCACAAAAGGGCACTTTTGTTGTTTTGGCTACTTCTTTTTGCAAATCGGGGAATTACTATTAAAAAACAAAAAGAGAAAATACTAATATTTACCCAAATGTCTTCTTCAGGTACCAAGGATCTGAGAAATTTTCATCCCACTGACCAACAGAAGCCCCCAGTCGTTGAGAAATTGACCCACTCCCCCAAAAACCCCAAATGTTGGCCTACACCTCGACTTCATTTCTCCCTAAACACACTTACTCTTACTGGAATGAATGCGGTGAGTAAAATGTTGAAGCCCCTTTTCAGACGACAGTTTCTATTTCATTAAAATCTTTTCAGGACCTCCATCCCTTTTTTCCCCTGCATTTTTTAATAAAAAGATCTGTTATCCCCCCAAATTATTGGGCCCCGGACACAGGGGCCACTCTGTGGTTCGTTAGTGGCGCCAGCAGACGCGGGATTGGTTTTTTTCCATAGGTTTCCATTGTTTTGACACGAACCCTTTCACCGAGCGCCCGGGGCGGGAGAGCGTATCCCCGCCCGCGGGGGCGTAGCTTTGGGGCTTGGCCCCTTTTACACCGGGGCCACTTTGTGCCCCTCTCGGTGGAGGCAAGCTGCGACGTCGTCATTCACCAGATGCTATTTTTGGGTCAAATTTTTTTTTTTTTTTTTCTTTATTCTGAATTATTCTGTATTTTTTTGTTTCAGAAGAATTAATGAATTTGGGGATTGTACTCTTACAGTTCATTATGTGGAATTGCCCCTTAAGAAACCTCCCAGATGTTGCGGGTGCATCCCAGGGATTTTTGGGCTTTGACGAAAAAGCGTCGCAAAAGAAAACAAGGTATAGCGTATTTCCTCCTCAGAGTCCATGCGAAAACTGGGGAAGCGTGTATGGCGCCCCTCCTGCCCCCTAACCTTACACACTGCCCCTCATCGAATAAAAAGCGCGTGTAACGCGTCTCGTGTCGTCCGGCGGGGCGACCAAAAAATCGCTCGTGTCCACTTTTTTAGATTTAAAACCACATACCATACTAAATGGAAATAATCAGGTAAAAAAGGTAAAGATGGGAAAACGTTATCTGCGCGTGCCTTCGGTGCTCATCCCCGTGGCTTGCCCTTTTGGGTTAGGGGGGTGAAAACTCGTTTCCCCCGGACCAGGCTATTGTGACTGGGGATTCCCACAGTTCCCTTTTCCCCAGGTTTCCCCAGGTCCCCCTTTATAAAATGAGCCAGGTGCCACAGTTTCTTAGCCAGGCACCCCTAACCACAAAGGGTACAATGTTTGGGGATTTTTAATTCACAATTTAAGTTCTCAAGCATGAAATCATGGTAAGGGTAAATTTACCAAATATAACCCCTTTATGCTACATAATTTTGGAAATACATTTGGGGGGAGGGGGGTGGCCAAATACCTTCCCCCCGAGTGTCTTAAATTTGTCTATGCAAAAAGGGTGCCTTCTAATACAAATATCTTTTTTTCATCTTCTTTTTATTTTTGCAACTCATTCTGGCACCCCTTCACTACAATGAAAAACACAGTCGCTCACAAGCAAAACAAAAACGGGGAAAAGACTCTTACACCATTAACTTTCCAAATTTAAAAAAAAGGATGGGGTTATAGCTCCAAAACAAAGGTTCCCCAATAGGGTATGTACAATTTGTCACTACCCTTTTTTGGGCTAGAACTGTGGTGCAAAAAGGAATCGTGGCTCTAAGGCTCTTTAGGGCAAAATTAAATTTAATCAGACTTTTAGGCTGAAAATATTTGTTCACTCCAACATCATGCCGTGCATTGAATCTATGTTTTAAAATATTAAAATATGTTTCAATTTTCTATTTTCAGCTTATCCCCCAAATTGAGGGAAATCTTGTGATGAGGCTGTGAGAGAGCCCAAATTTCTGAATCAAAAAAGTAAACTTTCCCCCCATTTTTTCACTTTGATCACCCTACAGAGAAAGCTGTCCAAATGTTAAAGCGTTTAAATTTTCCCGTAATTTTAAATGTAGTAAAAACTTTGAATATCATTTATAATTTTTTTATTTTTTAAAAATAAAACATTTGTCCCTGAGGAAATGTATCAAAAAAAAAATAGGGGTGAAATACCCAAAAAATTTCAATTTAAAATTATAACAAAATTCTATCTCTTTCACCCTTACAATTTGACAAACAGTCGGGGCAAAAAACTTGGACGCCAAAAACTTAGGGGGGGAATACTTTTCTTAGCTGTTTTGAAAATTTCGGGGGGAGCGATTAAATTTTTTTTTACTTTTTTTGAAAATCACAGTGTGTTAGGGTTCTGCGTAGATTCCTCGCTGCTGCCCCTCTGTATTTTCCCAAGTCATCTTGGAAGAGTTGTTGTTTTTGGGTTCTCCAACTTTTCACCCCCCTCTTCGCCCCTCCATTTTCTACCACCTCCCGCTCGGGCGCATTATGCCGGGGCCCCCTTTTCCTTGTGAAAAGACACATATAGTAGTTTTGTATCAAGGGGGAAAAAAATTGGCCGATGCGAGGGAGATGTGTGTTTCCAAACTACCGTCTCGGGGTGGGCAGGCTGGCGCAAATGGGAGTTTTAAAACGTTTTCGTGGAAAAAAAAGGGCATGCGACCAGAAAACTTTAAAAAAGATGATCAAATGCCAAAAGATTTTGCATCAAAAATCCTTTTGAGCTTGATCAGTCTTCTTTGGGGGTTTTTTTTGGGCATCCTGAACCCTTTTTTCCACGCCAAACATCTTTAAAACCACACCCAAGGGTTGTTTGGGAAAAACACATCACCCTGCTTCTGCCAAATTTTTTTCCCCTTCGATCAAGTTACTATATGTGTCTTCTTTACAATGGATAAGATTTTTCCCCGGGATAAAGCCCTTTTGTAACCTGGACGGGGGGAGAAATGGGGGGGCAAATGGGGGTTAGAATGTTGGAGAAACCAAAAAAAAAACTTTTTCCCATATGACTTTGGGGAATATAGAGCGGGCAGCAGCGGGTCTACAGCAGACACACTAACGCACTGCCCAAAAAACAAAAATAATAAATTTATCGCTCCACCGAAAATTTTCAAAACGCTAAAACTTATTCCCGTCCTAGTTTTTTTTTGGGCCCCCTAATTTTTTTTCGCCGACTGTATAAAACAATCATGAGTTCTTGTAATTCCGGTTTTAACCTTTGTAATGTCTGAAACAAATTCTTTTTGAAAGGCACTCACTGCACAGGCTGGGTTTACAACGCGTATTTTTTGTCCCAGGTATCTCCATATCCAGCGGGCAAATTGGGGATAAGCCCATACGATACCCCGAAAAAAAAGTTTTTCATTATCATCTGACTCTTCAAATAGGAAAATAATTTTTTCATAGTTTTCTGAATGCCCGCCCAAAAACTTTACACCAGTCAGTACCCAACTTGTGTTTTTAATTTTTTCAAAATTACAATGTTTTGCTAGTAAAAACTAGGCCCCGCCAATGTCGCCAATATACACAATAATCTTTCCGGGGAAATTTTGATCTTTGTGTTTTATGGGGTTTAAAAACCCTACCATGTTTTATTTTTGACTTAAACTGAAACACCCTTTTCTTTTTTAGGTAAGCGCCCCTGTCTGTGGTATGGGGGGTCCTCCCCTTGAAAAACCCACCCTCTCTTTTATGAATCAAGAGGCTGTAGCAAAGTTGAGGGGGGGAAGGCATGGGGTTTGTAATACAGTGCGGGGCTCCTCAACCGGGGGTGGGCCCCTGTCCGCGGTTGCCCTGTTGTCCTGACTCCGTGTGGCAACAGGTACATTTCCCCCAAAATGGAAAAAGGGGCTGGTCGCCCCCTGGAAAGGGAAAGGGGACCGTCGGCTGCAAAAATTCCCCCGTATTCCTGCTCGCGTGCTAGGGAAGGTGCTTGCCCATCTATTGCTGCACTGATCCGCATCATCTCTGAAGCCAAAACCTCAGCAGTCCCGGGGTTTACACCTGGTAAATCAACAAAGGGCCGTATCCTAGCGCTTCTGTCCCCGGTGGAACGCCCCACTATTTTCGACAGGGGGCTTGCAACCATTTGATCTAAAGGCTTTTGACTCGGGCAGGGGGATCCTCTGGATCTTCTGCGACTTTGCGGGATTCCTCAAGGGCTATTGTTTTATAACTGTTTGTACTCTGGGCGAGATGCAGTGAAATGGGGGGAGGTATTATATCCACTTCTTTCCTGTAAATACAGGATTGAGGCAAGGGTGCGTCCTTGCCCCATCACTTTTCACACTTGTATGGGCTGGGTATTTGGCAAGTTTAGATCAAAGTGATTGTGGGGGCATCCCTCGCAAACCAAAATCCTGTCTTGTTTTTGCCCTATGCAGTAATCTTTTTCTGAGTCCTGGAGGTCCTGGTGATGGCCTCGAGGGGCTGCACGGGAGGCAAAACCTTTGTGACTTGAGGTCTCCTGGGTTAAGACCAAGGTCCAGGGTTTTGAGGGTTCTAGGGATGGCCCGTAGGGGGGCAGGCGACGCGCCCTTTGGCGTATGCCCCAAATGATTGATTTATTGCATGTAACTGACTGCCATGGGAAAATTTGGATTCAAACACAAGGGGCTAACTGTGGGGTTTCCACAACGTTTTTTTACAAGGTTTCCTACTACCCCTTCGAATCAAATGCCTTCTCAGTTTTTTTCTGATAAACATCTGAAGAACCCCCCTGCTGTAACATTCCCTTTTTTTTTCCCTTCCCTCTGTTTTACTTTTATTCTTTAACCCCCCCCCCTTTATTGCTTTGCCATGTCCATTGACCTTTGTCGGCACATTTCCCCTTTTAACATTAAAACAATCAATCAAAAAAACAATGTTCCACTGTTTTTTTACAACATGAAATTCATGTATTTCAATTTTGCAAAAAAATAAAAAAATATTTTGTAAATATGTATTGAAAACCTCCAGATTGGCACATTGACTGGCAGGTTACCTTTGTGGGTCTGTATGTCAGGAAGGCAACCTCCCTGCCCAAGGGTTAGACCCCCCCCGGAAAACCTGGGGCCTGGATGCCTTAAAATTAGCTTTGGGGGTGTTGGTCCTTTATTTGCTTTTACAATATTCGTGGGTTTGGGAAAAATACACATTTCCCCGCTGTTGGGATTAGCTTGGGAATTTCCACACCGGGGACCCCGAAAAATATGTGCTCATAAATCAGTGGAAATTACAACTTTTTTAAGCAAACCAAAAAGAAATGAAAATTCTATAAAAATGTAAATTAAAAAAAATGTTCCTAACTTGTAATCTGTTATCATTATAAATTTTTATGTGGAGAACAAGGTTTTTAGAAGGGGAGGAACCTTAGTTTTCAATATATATTATATATATATATATTATATTATTTTATATATATATATAATATATATATTATATTATATATTAACGTTTTGATTAAAATTTTGTCATTTCCTCATTTTTGTTACCAATTTTCTGTTATAGTGTGTTAAATGTACACTGTACACGCACACATATATATTTGTGTGCCTAGTCCCTCAGGCCCCCCACGGTTATATGGGGAAAGTGGTGCAGAAGTTTGATTTAAAAATCGAAAAATTAAAATTATTTTTAAATTGATTAAAGGGTTGTATTCATTACAATTTAACCATTTCATCTCCCCTCAGGCATAACG
Organism: Chionoecetes opilio; assembly: GCA_016584305.1. Lineage (NCBI taxonomy): Eukaryota > Metazoa > Arthropoda > Malacostraca > Decapoda > Majidae > Chionoecetes > Chionoecetes opilio. The sequence goes on along the minus strand of JACEEZ010012328.1, from coordinate 4,798 downwards.
TGGCATAACTACGAAAATTCGGGGGACCCCCGCCCCCAACGGCCCTGGCTGCCGTATTCTTATATGTTTTATACCCACCACGTCGGGTCTTAGAATTGTCCTTGACCCTTCTATGTGGATCGAATGTCCCTTTCTCCCCTTGCCTAGTGCCCCCACCATTTACAGATCCTACTACCCACTGGGGCCCAAATGGCAACTTGGTTAAACACACAAAGCAGCTGTCTAAGTCTTCTTTATGGGAGTCTGCATCAAAATCTGTCATCATCCCTTGGCTGTCACACTTTCTGCTTTCCCCCCCCATATTTTCCAACTCTATGCTAATTAATGCTAGTATTGGTTTTTCCCAGTATGCGTTTGACTGTAAAGAAAAAAATAACCATAGGATTTTCTCGAAATACCTTCTTGTGATTCCCCACACAAAATTTTCCAAATTTTCCTTACTTCCATCCGTGTTTTGGAAATGCCCGGTCCTCCTGCTGAAACCAGGGTCTCTAACCCTTTCACCCCCTCGTACTCTGGCTCAAAAATATAGGCTGGGGTCCCTGACCTATCTTAAGGTTCGTTTTCCTCATATACGCGCCAGCGCATTTAGTTCGGTCGCAGATTGAGCTTCGTACTCTAATTCTGTCACAGTGACAGATTCACTGAGTCTGACACTGACGTACAAAACAATCGCTCATCATAACATTTGCCTGGACAGGTTTAACAGATGTTTACATTGGATGCTCTATCCCTATTCTGAACGTCATCACATACATCGTAGCCCCTGTTTGGAGGGAGATTTTTTTTTGCGCGCGCTTTTTACACAGTCGTTATTGTTTACGAAATAAGGCCTGGAATCATTATTTTTGGTGTTAGGTGTTTTGAATGTGGCATTCAACATATTAGCAAAAAATGGGTCTAGCGAAAGACTACTTTCCAGCTCAACGAGATCTACCCTAAGCATCTTATCCGTTTCTTTTTTGCTTATACAGATTTTTTAATATAATGTTTTATATTTTGCGCACCCTTGTGCCGTTCATGACACAGCTTATTAGATGCACCATAAACATATATCTTTCATCTGTCTAACATATTGTTATGTCCTTGACGGAGAACCTTGTCCTGACAGGAATCGTATTCCTCTTTGAAAATGTAAATTTCTTATTCACAACAGTTTTACGCATGTAGCATTTTCCTTTGATATCTGATATTTCTTTTCTGGTAATATGACCTAAACCAAACTTTATTGGTCATTTACAAATGGAATTTTAGAATTTGCTTTTACCCCAGGAGCAGCCTGTTGAATCTGGATTTTTTTACACTCACATACCGTTTCCCTCGTGGCTAATAAGGTTCTTGAGAATTAATGAAACATGCTATCCCCCATTTTCCGCAGCCCCTTCGTACTACATTCCAGCTACGTTTTTTTTTTTTTTTTTTTTTTTTTTTTTTTTTTTTTTTTTAAAGCGAACAATGGCGACTTCGCGCTTCAGTCCTCTCAGTTTCCCTCTCAGAGATTAGCGTACGGGTGCAGCTCTCTGAGGAAGTCGTATCTATAGAGGTGACTTGATGATAGAAAAGCTTTTGGACTCCACCTATATTTACTTTTTCTTAGTATTTTTTTATAATATTTCACACCTGTTTGCCCTTAGGCTTTTTATCTTCCATGAGGGCCTCAAGGTGGTTGGCCTTATATTTATTTCTAGTAGGCTGATATGGCTGGGCCTCGCTCGTGGTACGGAAGGCTGGATTTGTTGAGTGCACATGTATTAAAGTGAGGCCTTATGACTTCCCCTCGTTTCGAAACCTTACCACCAAAAAGGACGAGACATGCTGACCTCTTCAATATCATATTGATAAGGAGTTAAATTAAATATTAATAAAATTATTATTTGTCTGTCTTGTCTTGTCCTCTTGCTCATTTTGGTGAAGAATTGAGCTTGAACATAGTTTCCTGTTTCCACACGGAAGTGAGGTGGCTCTCACTGTACTACTACAACACACGTGTCTTCGAACTACCGGAAGAATCCAGAGGTTTTCTTATAACCAAGGCAGTGACTTGCCGACACTTTGTAACGGAGTTCATTTTGTCCTTAGCATACGCTGGGCGGACCCAGCAACAAAGGTAGTAGCGCCAGCAACGACCATCTCCGAACTTTTTTTCCTTAGACTAAAGAAGCTCAAAGCCTCCCGCGGTAGGACGGATCCGTTAACGCGTCGGAAGGCCTGACTGGCTAAAGCCCGGGTTTGTCCCACCTTCCCGCTGTACGGCCGCCAGTACAAACAACAAAGACGTCATAACAAGAGGTCTCGACCGCTACCGCCGTACCACTGTTCGGCCGCCGTACAAAGTTACAAGTTCATTCATCTCTCCCGCTCGGGCGGTCCCCGCCTCGAGGAGTTTGCAACTGTGCCCAGTTTTACCACAAATACAACTCAAGCGTTGGATTAGGTGACTCATTGTTTTTGATGTGCGGCCGTACAAGCGGGAGTGGAAACGGCGTAGACCGAATAGATGACGTCATCAAGCTCATCATCATCACAGCCCATGACAAACAGTTGTTTAACTTCTCGAACATCACAAGTCAGCGAGCACATTTCTGGGCAAGAATGGCATGCAGACTGCCTCCTCCCGCCTTCTGTCCCCGTCATCTCAACTAAGTCAAGTTTTTATTTCGAATGCTGAGTTTTAAGGAAGTTTTAATGTATGCGATAATAAGATGTATAAGTAAGAGCCTGTTCTTGCTAGTGTTTTGGGAGGAGGAGGAAGGAGAAGTGTAAGGTGTGTGTGTGGGTTGAAATAGTGAATATTTGTGATTGGGGAGGCCCCGCTGCAAGGCCTCTCCGTCACTCTGCCCGCATCAGTCACCCCATCATAACATACTTTAAGTCCCCTTATTTAAGTGACACCGGTGCTCCTTTGGATTTAGATAATGACAAGTGATATATAGACATCTCACATAATCACTAGTTGGTATAATAACGAGTAAGAGACTTAATCCTGCCCCACACATACAGTGGCGGAGGAAGCTGGCGAGCTCCAGCTGCCACACTCAAACGTTTTTGAGTAAAACCCGCAGTTATCCGCCCACCTGTGCCTTCCTGAAGAGACAGCTAGCTTCCCACGCCTGTGATAGCACCATTGAGGATATCACCCATGGATCACTAGGATTCCTTCAAGGGTTCTCGCTCCCTACTAAATATACCAAAGAACTCTGCGCCCTTGGTAAGTTGGTGTTGATATCCACCTCCGGCCTTCATCATGCGCTGCTGCTGCTGGCCGAGCCGGGGCTGCCAGACCTGATGAGTCCTTGCTTGTTTTCCATCTCTTTACTCTACATATGAATAATATCCTCCAAATGCATCGATTGTCACATTCACCAATAAAAAAAATATTTCATAAGATACCAATCAATACTGAGCATGTCCTGGCACTTCCGCCTCTTCTAATACCGTCTTGAGCATTCGTTGGCCGTGTGCCGTTAACGAACGAACCTACTGACTTTTTCTTGCGCTGTGGTTCCGTCGTTGGACTAACGACCAAAAAAAGGTCTTTAAGAGAGTGTTTGTGTTCTGGGCCCTGACAGATGTATATCACGAACTTACGGTTTGAACACTCATCCCAGGAAGAATGCTAACATGATAACTATCAGGAGGATTTGCCTTACCCCAGAAACTTTCAATTTGGATGTGGCGCATTGAAAAGGAATTTTGCTAACTTTCCTTCTTAGATGAGGCTGCTTTTGCAGAGGAGTGTCCCTCGTTACTGAAGTGAAATCATTTGCAAGGGCTGATTCACTCCTTCCAGGGATAACTTTCATCAGGACAGGTTCCTGTGCCAGGAGATGGATACGGGAACCATATAATGTTCACCGGATTCATGATTACAGCAATATGTTGAACAGTATCTTGTTGAGCGGCAGGCCACGACAGGAATCCAAAAGCAGATTTTGAGCAATGCAGCAGCTAGAGATGATTTTGGTGTGCGCAACTCAAACATTCCCGTACAGTTAGCAAATGACCTCTGAGGTGATTGTGCCATTTTGTAACCACGTTTTCTTATGCGTTTTTCAACACAACTACACATCAAACAAAGTTTTCGACCGTCTGGTGCAGAGTTGACGACATGCGTGTGGCACTTCGGGAACTCGTTTTCGATCTCATATTGATGAACTGCACAACAAAAAGGAGTCCTAAAATGTAACATTGTTACTATGGTAGTATTTAGTTAGTGAAATAATAAAGGTTCTTACGTCTAATGATACTTTTTTTCTGGATCGGGTACGAAGACAATTATGAGATTTCAAGGGTACGGCACTAAAAAAAGGTTAAGTAGACCACTGAACTAGAGATCCTAGACCACTTGGCGAAAAAAAAAACCCCGCTGCACAGCTCTACAAAAAGATACTAAAGTAATACAGACCCCTGGATCAATTTTTAGAACAGCATGATGATTCACATGAAGAAAGTATAAAAGCCTTATATCTTTTGTTATTATTTCATTTCGTAATGATTTACTTAAACATGTTCACAGTCTGGTTCACTTTGGTCTTAGTACAGCAAGTGACAGTCGTTTCTCCGGGATTGGGTCTTTCCAACTGGATGGGTTCGAAGACTGACGCCGTAATAAAATAAGTGTCACTATTCCAGTAGAAGACGAGACAAGAGTAACAAGTCAGAGACGAGGCCTGCCTGGACGAGTTATATTGGTCGGCCTCCTCGTAACTCGAATCCAATCCATCGGGTACTGCTACTACATAGCCACGTGTGGTGTAGTTGTATACATTTTCGTTATAAAGGTGTGTAAAATTGTGGG
>JACEEZ010012327.1:0-11559 GCA_016584305.1 Chionoecetes opilio | reverse complement strand
ATGTAAATGACAAGGAGAAAAAAAGGTTATACAAGCTTTTTTCTTTGTTTAAAAAATAATATATTGTCATACACTTGTATTTTACAAGGTTTATCATAGTTTCTTGTAAATTGTGTGATATATCAATATAAAAGGAATTTACAAATGGAATGCTTTATCCCCTCAAAAAGTGTTCTTTTCAAGATTTAAGTATATATCGGTGAAATATAGCTTTTTTGCTACAATTGAAGCAAACAATCCTCTTTTTAGAATAATTACACCTATAAGTAGCCTACATTACTTTAAAGCTAATAAATAGAGGTGTAAGAGGTTATTTATTGTCATATAACGGTATTTTGCAAGTGTTTTCATAGTTTCTTGTAAACTGTAATGTTATTGTATATATACAAGTAGTTTTACTTATCATATTGCTATAAGCCCATAAAATGTAGTGTTTTCAATGATTTTAGCTTGTTATCAGTGAAGAGTTCTTTTTTTTCAAAAAATTGAAGTATTTTCCCTTTTATATCTGTAGGTAAATAAATAGCTTTCGATATTTGCCACAACTACATTTTACAAAATTAATACCTAAAAAATGTATTTATCATGAAATTTAGGTATCATTTTAATCCAAAAAAACGACGTTTTTTTCAAGTTTTTTAAGTATTTTTGAAGAGCTATAAAATGCCGAAAATTGACTTATTTACCCTTTTTTTTTTATAGAGAAATTCATAATATGGTATTATAGTTGTTTTCGATAGAAAACATTACTATTTTAAGTACTGTAAGCTTATAAAGGAGTTTGGGGCTATATATTGTGAAGAATTGTTTATTACAAGTGTTTTTTATAGTTTCTTGTAAATTGTAGTGTTATATCATAAATAAAAGGAAATTACCTTATGATAATGCTTTATACCATAAAATGAGTTCTTTCAATGATTTCAGTATTATCGTAGAAATATAGCTTTTCCCTACAAATTGAAGCAACCAATCCTCTTTTTAGAATAATTTTGCCCCTATAAGTAGCTTACTTTTTCTTTAAAGCTAATAAATAGAAGTGTAGGAGGTTATTTATTGTCAATAACGGTATATTGCAAGTGTTTTTCATAGTTTCTTGTAACTGTAGTTTTATTGTATATATACCAGTAGTTTTACTTTCATATTGCTATATACCCATAAAATGTAGTGTTTTCAATGATTTTACCTATTTATCAGTGAAGAGTTGTTTTTTTCTACATGTTAATACATTCCTATATTCTGTAGTTAAATAGCTTTCGAAAATTTGCCCCAACTACATTTAAAAAAATTAATACCTAAAGATATTAACTTCTCATGAAATTTAAGTATCAATTGGAACCCTAAAAACAACGTTAATTCAAGTGTTTTAACGTATTTTTTGAAGTGCTAAAAAATGTGGAAAATTGACATTATTTAGCCCTTTTTTTGATGGAGGAAATTCAAAATATGGTATTATAATTTTTTTCCGATAGAATATGCTCTTTTAACTACTATAAGCGTTTTTCATAATTTCTTGTAAACGGTAGTGTTATTGTATATATACAAGTAGTTTTACTTATCATATTGCTATATACCCAAAAAGATATAGTGTTTTCAATGATTTTAGCTAGTTATCAGTGAAGAGTTCTTTTTTTCAACAAATTGAAGTATATTCCTTTATATCTGTAGGTTAATAGCTTTCGATATTTGCCACAACTACATTTTACTAAATTAATACCTAAAAATATGTATTTTTCATGAAATTTAGGTATCAATTTTAATTCTAACAACGACGTTTTTACAAGTGTTTTAATGTATTTTTGAAGAGCTATAAAATGCCGAAAATTGACATTGTTTAGCCTTTTTTTTGATAGAGAAACTCAAAATATGGTATTATAGTTGTTTTCGATAGAACATACTATTTTAAACTACTGTAAGCTTATAAAAGGAGTTTGAGGCTATATATTGTGTTAGAATTGTATTTTACAAGTGTTTTTATAGTTTTTGTAAATTGTATGTTATATATAAATAAAAGGAATTTACCTTATGATAAGACTTTATATCCTTAAAATGTGTTCTTTTCAATTATTTAAGCTATTTATCGCAGAAATATAGATTTTTACCTCCAATTTGAAGCAACCAATCCTTTTTTTAGAATAATTTGCACCTATAAGTAGCCTACATTACATTAAGCTAATAAATAGAAGTCTAAGAGGTTATTTATTGTCATATAACGGTATATTGCAAGTGTTTTTCATAGTTTCTTGTAAACTGTAGTGTTAGTGTATATATCCAGGTAATTTTACTTATCATATTGCTATATATTTATAAAATGTAGTATTTTCAATGATTTTAGCTAGTTATCAGTGAAGAGTTGTTTTTTTCTACAAGTTGAAGTACATTCCTATATATCTGTAGTTAAATAGCTTTCGATATTTGCCACAACTACATTTTACAAAATTAATACCTAAAAATATGTATTCAACATGAAATTTAGGTATCCATTTTAATCCTAAAGACAACGTTTTTTCAAGTGTTTTAATGTATTTTTGAAGAGCTATAAAATGCCGAAAATTGACATCATTTAGCCTTTTTTTTTATAGAGAAATTCAAAATATGGTATTATAGTTGTTTTCGATAGAACATACTATTTTAAACTACTGTAAGCTTATAAAAGGAGTTTGAGGCTGATATTGTGATAGAATTGTATATTACATGTGTTTTTTATAGTTTCTTGTAAATTTTTGTGTTATATCATAAATAAAAGGAATTTACCTTATGATAATGCTTTATACCCTTAAAATGTGTTCTTTTCAATGATTTAAGCTATTTATCGCAGAAATATAGCTTTTTACCTACAAAATGAAGCAACCAATCCTCTTTTTAGAATAATTTGTACCTATAAGTAGCCTACATTACATTAAGTTAATAAATAAAAGTGTAGGAGGTTATTTATTGTCACATAACGGTATATTGCAAGTGTTTTTCATAGTTTTTTGTAAACTGTAGTGTTATTGTATGTATACAAGTAGTTTTACTTATCATATTGCTATATACCCATAAAATGTAGTGTTTTCAATGATTTTAGCTAGTTATCAGTGAAGAGTTGTTTTTTTCTACAAGTTGAAGTACATTCCTATATATCTGTAGTTAAATAGCTTTCGATATTTGCCACAACTACATTTTACAAAATTAATACCTATAAATATGTATTTATCATGAAATTTAGGTATCAATTTTAATCCTTAGAACGACAAATATGTATTTTTCTTGAAATATAGGTATCAATTTTAATCCTAAAAACAACGTTATTTCAAGTGTTTTAATGTATTTTTTGATGTGCTAAAAAATGTCGAAAATTGACATTATTTAGACCTTTTTTTGATAGAGAAATTCAAAATATGGTATTATAGTTGTTTTCGATAGAATAGGCTATTTTAAACTACTGTAAGCGTTTTTCATAGTTACTTGTAAACTGTAGTGTTATTGTAAACTCTAGTGTTATTGTATATATACAAGTAGTTTTACTTATCATATTGCTATATACCCATAAAATATAGTGTTTTCAATGATTGTAGCTAGTTATCAATGAAGAGTTCTTTTTTTCAACAAATTGAAGTATATTCCTTTACATGTGTGGGTTTAAATAGCTTTCGATATTTGCTACAACTACATTTTACACAAATTAATACTTAAAAATATGTATTTATCATGAAATTTAGGTATAAATTTTAATCCTAAAAACAACGTTTTTTCAAGTGTTTCAATGTATTTTTGAAGTGCTAAAAAATGTCGCAAATTGACTTTATTTAGCCATTTTTTTGATAGAGAAATTCAAAATATGGTATTATAGTTGTTTTCGATAGAACATGCTATTTTAAACTATTGTAAGCTTATAAAAGGAGTTTGAAGCTATATATTGTGATGGAATTGTATATTACAAGTGTTTTCATAGTTTCTTGTAAATTGTAGTGTTATATCATAAATAAAAGGAATTTACCTTATGATAATGCTTTATACCCTCAAAATGTGTTCTTTTCAATGATTTAAGCTATTTATCGCAGAAATATAGCTTTTTACCTACAAATTGAAGCAACCAATCCTCTTTTTAGAATAATTTGCACCTATAAGTAGCCTACATTACATTAAGCTAATAAATAGAAGTGTAAGAGGTTATTTATTGTCATATAACGGTATATTGCAAGTGTATTTCATAGTTTCTTGTAAACTGTAGTGTTATTGTATATATACAAGTAATTTTACTAATCATATTGCTATATACCCATACATTGTAGTGTTTTCAATGATTTTAGCTAGTTATCAGTGAAGAGGTTTTTTTTTCTACAAATTGAAGTACATTCCTAAATATCTGTAGTTAAATAGCTTTCGATATTTGCTAATAAATAGCCGCGGTTACATGAGCAATTTTTCCGTCAATACTCAGGCTACAATTATTCAGCAAAGGCAACACCTTGCAGTGTTTTGGTCACACGGATTTTCAGAGGTAGCAATAATTTGAATGGCAATTTTGGCTTCTCAAGATGTATCAGAAGAAGCGTCTTTGGAAAAATAGGGAGAAACTGGTTCACAAATAGGGTGGTGAATGATTGAAATGGATTCTTGTGTATGGCAAGTGCGTCAGACATAAAACTTTCAACAGACCACATCAAAGTGACCAATAATAAGTTGGTATCCCCTAAAATTTTTAGTTATTTATAGACCATTAACAAAGAAAATGTGTACCAGGCATAACTCATTTAAATTTTTCTTGGTGTTTTGTATCCTTCAAATCGCTTAAAAACACGTACAAGAGTGTACAGGGCTTCACAATTCGTCTTGTAATCGGTTCGGGCCACATGAAAGCTATGTATTTAAAGCTTTATTTTTAAAAAATTCAGCTTGCTTTAAATAAAAAAATGTCAAAAAATTTTGAGTTTTTTCCGGGTTTACCTGAAAACCTGAAGTAAACCCGATTTTTTAAAAGGAAAGCGATGAGGAAAAACCCAAAAGATATTGTGATAACTGGGAAATGGTGGAGGAGGTATAAAAAAAAATTGGAAAAAACATTTAAATCGCCGGGGACCAGATAATTTTATCCCAGGGTAAAAAGGGAATGCAAGGGGGTTTGTTATGAGTCGTTAGTGCACTTTTTTTAAAGGAAATCGGTTGAGTGGGGGTTTGTGCTATTATTTTTGGGGGAAAAAGAAATGTTTTTCCCCATATTTAAAAGGGAGACAAGGACAAAAGTCAAATTATCGTCGAAAGTCAAAACGTCAGGGAAGGGAAGTTTTTTGGAATCTATTATTGAAAAAAAAAAATTAGAGAAAAATTAAAAAACCCCAATTTTTGATAAATGTTTCACGACAGGGTTTTCCCCCGGGGGTGGGTCATGTCTCCCCAATTTAGAGTTTTATGGGGAAATTTTTATGAGACGGCAGTAATGAAAAGGTTTATGATATAATATTTTGGGGATTTTAAATTAAAGGGGCATTTGAAAAAAGAAACCACACGAGCGACTTTTAAAAAATAAGGTTGGGGATTCAGGTGTAGAGGGGAAGGTTTTTCTTTGACCGAGCTTGGCTATGTAATAGGCAAAAAGGGGTTTCCCTTTAAAAGGGTTCCAAAAATGAATGGGGACTGGTGACAATGGGGGTTCCCAAAAAGGGTTTCCTTTTTTGGGCCCCATTACTTTTTTTTTGATTTACACCCAACGATTTGGGGGATTAGCAGTGATATCAGAAAAGTTTGTGAAAATACTAAGTTGGGTTTAGAATTTTTGGGATCAAATTTCTGAGTAAAATTTTTGCAGGGGGGATTTAGAAAAACTTAACGAGTGGGGCCGTCAGGGCGAGGGAATTTTAAAAATTAAAAAATTTTACTTTAAATTAATTTTTGGTAAAAAAAACCCTGGAAATAGTACACCAAAAAAGCAAGTACGCTAAAAAGATCAGAAGGTGAAAAATTTTTGGGGAAAGTGGGGGTAAAGCCCAGACCTCCGACCTAGGAAACAAGTATTGGGGCCAAAAATAAGCAATAGAGAATTGGGGATTCATTACCAAAAATTTTTAAAAAGTAGAAGTGGGGAAGGGTTTTTTTCAAAAGCTTTATCGGGCTTAGTAGGCCTCCCTAGCCCTTTGCTTTTATTTTTGGGTCCCCATTTTACAGGATGGATATATTTGTTTTTTAGAAAAATTTGCAGAGAAGGATGACCAAAAGATAAAAGGGGATGCAAATTTTATTATGAGAGGAGATTGAATTATTAAAATTACACTCACTCCAGAGCCCGCGAGAAAGGGGGATCTGTTTAGAATTTTTTAAAGTGGAAAAAGGGTTTAAAAAAGGAGAGGAAAGGAAAAGTTCTTACGGTTTTTAAAAACCGGGGTTAAGAACAAAAAGGGTAACGGTTTCCGCGGGAAAAACCCTTAGTTTTAAAAAATGAAAGGGGGGAAAAAAAACTGGTTCAAAAATTTAGGGGGGGTAAAATAAAGGAATGGTCTCAAAACCCGGTTTTAGTGCGAGTCATTGGGGAGTTTTAAAAGGGAGCTGGAAAAGTTCATGGATGGGTATGAAAGGTGGTGTAGGTAGTGTTAGGTGACAAGAACTCCCACGTGTGGGCCTCGCAGCCTTTTGTAGTTTCCTTATTTTCTTATGTTCTTTTGTTCTTATTTTTGGCGGTTGGAATATTGCAGCAATATGTCTTGCGGGAAAAACCCACACGTTGGGCTTTAGAAAATTTTCATTAAATTCGCAATTTATCAGAGTTTTGGGCCCGCGTTTGCATTGCCCGGGTTTTAGTATGCCAAAAAAAATTGTCCGTCGGGCCGGGGGCCTTTTGAGGTTATTTATTGTTATATAAAGGGATTTGGGAAAATGTTTTTTTATAGTTTTTTTGGGAAAAATTTTAGTGTTAAAGTCATAAAAAAAGTAGATTTACTTATCAATTTCTATATACCCATAAAATGTAGTGTTTTTTAATGAGTTTAATTTTTTAAGTGAAGAGTAGTTTTTTCTACAAATTTAAATATTCCCTTTTAAACTGTAATTTTAAAAACTTTCGATATTTACCACAACTACAATTTTTTCAAAATTAAAATTTCCCAAAAAAATGATTTTTCATTTTAAAATTTTGGGATCGGGTTTTAAATCCTTAAAACAAAATTTTTTTTCAAGGGTTTTTGTGGGTTTTTTTAAATGCAAAAAAATGTCGAAAATTGACATTATTTTGGGCCCTTTTTTTTTAAGAAAAAATTCAAAAAAATTGGGATTATAGTTGTTTTTGAAGAAAAGCTATTTTTAAAATACGTAAGCCCTTTTTCAAAAGTTTCTTATAAACTGTAAGTGTTATTTTGGATATATATATTACAAGTAGTTTTTTCTTATCTATTGCTATATCCCCTAACATTTAGTGTTTTAATTGAAATTTTGCTAGTTATCAGTGAAAATTTTTTTTTTTTTAACAAATTGGGAAATATTTTTCCCCTTTATTCTGTAAGGTTAAAAAGCTTTTGATATTTTCCACAACTACATTTTACAAAAATTTAAAATTAAAAAAATGTATTTTTAAAGATATTTTGGTATCAAATTTTAAAACCCAAAAACAAAGTTTTTTTAAAGTGTTTTTTAAAGTATTTTGAAGTGCCAAAAAATTTTCGAAAAATGACATTATTTTGCTCTTTTTTTTTTAGAGAAATTCAAAAAAAGGGAAATTATAGTTGTTTTTTGTTTTGAAATTTCTATTTTTAAAAATACTGTTTAAAATTTTAAAAGGAGGTTTTAGGTATATATTGTGACATAATTGATATTTCAAGTTTTTCATAAAACCCTTTTAAATTTTAGTGTTAATTTATAAAAAAAAGGGTTTACCTTTTGGTAAGCCCTTTTTCCCCCAAAATGTGTTTTTTTTCAATGATTTTAAACTATTTATCGCAGAAATATGGTTTTTACCCTTTAAAATTTATGCCAAAACCCAAACCCCTTTTTAGAATAAAAAGTGCACCCCAAAATAGCCTAAATTACATTAAATAATAAAAAGAAGTGTAGGAGGTTTTTATTGGCATAAAAACCCTTAAAATTGCAAATGGTTTTTTATATTTCTTGTAAACTTTTTGTGTTTTTTTGTAAAATAAAAAATATTGTAAAGGATTTAAAAAAGTAGTTTTTCTATCATATTGCTAAACCCATAAAAGGGAGTGTTTTCAAAGGTTTTAATGGTTAAAAGTGAATTTCTTTTTTTCCAATTTGAAATACATTTCCCTTAAAAATTGTAGTTAAAAAAGCTTTTGATATTTGCCACAAAATAATTTTACAAAAATTTAAAACCTAAAAATATGTATTTTTTATGAAATTTCGGGTTTTCAAATTTTTAAAAACCCTAAGAACAACGTTTTTTCCAAAATGTTTTAATATATTTTTGAAGTGTGAAAAAATCGAAAATTGACTTATTTAGCCCGTTTTTTGATAGAGAAATTTAAAATATGGTATTATAGTTGTTTTCCCAAGAAAAATGCTTTTTTAAATACTGTAATCTTTTTAAAAGGAAATTTGAGGCTATAATTGTGGGTTAGAATTTTATATTACAAATGTTTTTCATAGTTTCTTGTAAAATTTTAGTTTTTATAATAAATTAAAAAAGGGAAAAAACTTATGCTTTTTTTACCTCAAAATGTGTTCTTTTCCCCCCCCCCCCCCCCCCCCCCCCCCCCCCCCCCCCCCCCCCCCCCCCCCCTTCCCCCCCCCTTTTTTTCCCCCCCCCCCCCCCCCCCCCAAAAAATTAAACTATTAAAGAAGTTAAAGGTTTTATTTTTAAAATTTAAACAAACCAAATTTTTTTTAAAATTTCCCCCTTTAAAATTTGCCTTTTTTATTAACAATTTTTTTTTAAAGGGTATTAAAATAAATTTTAAAAGGGGTTTTTTGGGTTTTTTAGTTTTATTAAAAGGGTTTTTTTTCTTTAAAATTAAACCTTCCCTTATATTTTTTAAAAGTTTAATTTTTAAAATACATTTTAAAATTTAAAACCCAAAAAATGTATTTTTCAAAAAAAGGGTTTTTTTTCCTTTAAGTTTTTTAGTGAAATGTTTTTTTCTTTAAAATTAAGTAAAATTTCCATTATTTTTAGCCCCTTTTTTTGAAGAACTAAATTTTAAAATTTTAAAACCTAAAAAATTTTGTAATTTTTAAAAATTTTAGGTATTATTTTTTAAAATTTTTAAACCCCGTTTTTTTAACTTTTAAATTTTATTTTAAGGATAAATAAAAATTTTCCGAAAATGCTTTTTTTACCCCTTTTTTTTGATTAAGGGAGAAAAAAAAAAAAAAAAAAAAAAAAAATAAAAAGGCTTTTTTTTTTGAAGAACAAAACCTTTTTTTTGGAAACTTTGGGGGGTTTAGGTTAATTTAAATTTTTAGGAAAATTTTTTTTATTAACCGGTTTTTCAATTTTTTTTTAAATTTTTTAAATTTGTTTATTTAAAATAAAAAGGTTTTTTCCTTTTTATAATTTCTTTTTTATCCCCAAAAAAAGTTTTTTTTCAAAGATTTAAAACATTTTTCGGGGAAAATTTTTTTTTTCTACAAATTTAAGCAACCCAATTCCCCGTGTTTTACCATATTTGCCCCAAACCCACATTTTTCAAAATTTTAACCCAAAAAAATTTTTTGAAATGTAGGGGAAAATTTAAGCCCCAAAAAAAAAGGGGGGTTTCAAGTGTTTTTTAATTATTTTAAGGTAAAAACGAAAAGTTATTTGTTTTTTTTTAAAAAAAAATTGGGTTTTACTTTTCATGGCTATTTAAAAACCCATTAAAAATTTGTTTTGTTTTCAAGATTTTTACTAGTTCCCCCAAAATTGGGAAAAAAAGGGTTTTTTTTTTTCTACAAATTGAAGTAATTTCCCATAATCTTTTGGGTTTAAAAAAGGGTTTGGGGGGAAATTTTCCACAACTACTTTTTTAAAAAAAAAAACCCAAAAATATGTATTTTTTATGAAAATTTTTGGTATCAATTTTTTTCCTAAAAAAAACTTAAATTTTAAGGTTTTTTTAAGTATTTTTTAAATGCTAAAAAATGTCGAAAATTGACCTTATTTAGCCCTTTTTTTATAAAAAAATTAAAAAAATGGTATTATATTTTTTTTCATAGAAAATGCTATTTTAAACTCCGTAAACGGGTTTTCAAGTTTTTTGTAAACTGTATTTTTATTGTTATATAAAGTATTTTACTTATCATATTGCTATATACCCATTAAAGGGAAAAAAAAAAAAATGTTTTTCAATTTATTTTTGTAGTTATCAGTGAAGAGTTTTTTTTTTTCACAAATTGAAGTAATTTTCCTTTTTTATTTTGTAGTTAAAAACTTTCGATATTGGCCCCAAACATTTTTCAAAATTAATTTCCAAAAAATTTAAATTTTTATGAAAATTTTGGGATCAAATTTTTTTCCTAAAAAAAACAAATTTTTCAATTTTTTTTAATTTTTTTGGGGGGTGAAAAAAATGTCAAAAAGGACATTAAAAGCCCTTTTTTTTGAAAATTCAAAAAAAATGGTTTTATTAAAATTTTTTTCATGAAAAGCTATTTTAAATATTAGCTTTTTTTCTACTTGGAAACTTTTTTTAAAATAGTTTACCTTTTAATTGCCCAATTTCCCCTTAAAGTAATTAAATTTTGTGTTAAGGGGGTTTTTTTCTTTTAAAAAATTGAAAAAATTTTTTTTATATTTTTTGTAACCCTTTAAAATTTTTGGATATTACAAAAATTTTTTCAAAATTTTTAACCCAAAATTTTTTTTAAGAAATTTTGGCTTTTAAACCTGAAAAACTTTTTTTTCCAAATTTTTTAAGGTTTTTTTCGAATTTTAAAAAATTTTAAAAATTAATTTAAAAAAGTTTTTTTTTTAGGAAAATTTCCAAAAAAGTTTTTTCCAAAATGTTTTTTAAAGATTTTAAAGCATAAAAACCCTTTAAATTTTTGCCCTTTTTTTTTTAAAAAGGAACAAAAAAATCCGTTTTAAGTTAAATTTCATAGAAATACCCAAAACATTTAAGCTTTAAAAAAAGGGGTTTGAGGTTTTTAAATTTAAAAACGGTATTTCCAAATGTTTTTTATAGTTTCTTGAAATTTGGGATTGTTTTATATAAATAAAAAATTTTCCCTTATATAATTTCTTTAACCCTTAAAAAAAGTGTTTTTTCAATGATTTAGCTTTTATCAGGGAAAAGCTTTTTTAACCAAATTGAAAAAAATTTCCCCTTTTTTTAGGAAAAAAATTTGTTACCAAATACCTTTCAAATTTTTTACCCAAAAAAAATGTAATTATTTAAAATTGGTTTAATTTTTAAAAATAAAAAAGAGTTTTTTCAAGTTTTTTAATTTTATTTTTTAAATTTATAAAAAAACCATTTTTGTTTTTTAAAAAAAATTTTTTTCCAAAAATTTTTAAAAAACTTTTTCCCAAAAAAAAAATTTTTTAAAATGTTTTTTTTTTTTAAAAGATTTTACTTTAAAAAACCTTTTTCATTTAAAAAAGGAAGTTTTTTTTTTTCTTTTCCCACAAATTGAAGTTTTAAAATTACCTAATAATAT
>JACEEZ010012325.1:47500-54369 GCA_016584305.1 Chionoecetes opilio | reverse complement strand
TATATATATATATATATATATATTTTATATTATATATATATATATTTTTAAAAAATTTTTATAAGGGACATCACAAAGGACTGGCCAAGGGCACAACACAAAAATGGTAACACAAAGCCCGCTTAGTTCCCAGTCCCTATAAAGAAGACAGTAAGAGAATAAAATAAAAAAGGGGGGTGAGCCAATTTAGTCGGGAGGTGTCTTGTTACTCCTCTTTTAAAAAGATTTAAGTCATAGCAAAGGGGAAAAAAATTAGAAACGGGAATAGAGTTCCAGAGTTTACCAGTGAAAGGGATGAAAGAGTAAAGATACTGATTAACTCTTGCAATAGGAAGATGGACAGAATATAGATGAGAATGAGTAGAAGTCTTGTGCAGCGAGGCCGCGGGAGGGGGGAGGCATGCAGTTAGCAAGTTCAGAAGAGCAGTGAGCATGAAAATAAGGGTAGAAGAGAGAAAGGGAGAAGCAAAAATTGCGGCGGTGATTTAAAGATTGAAGACAGTCAGTCAGAGAAGAGGAGTTGATGAGACGAAAAAGCTTTTGACTCAACCCTGTTTAGGAGAGCTGTATGAGAGGATCCTCCGCAAAACATGTGAGACATACTCCATACATGGACGGATAAGGCCCCCTGTAGAGAGCAAGCAAACTGGGAGGTAGAAGAAAAAGGACGCAGAAGCCACGGGACACCTAACTTCCTTAGAAGCTGTTTTAGCAAGAAATGAGATGTGAGATTTCCAGTTCAGATTTTTAGAGGATAGTCCTAGAATGTTCATTGTAGAAGAAGGAGATAGTTGAGTGTCATTGAAGAAGAGGGGATAGTATATGGTAGGTTTTGTCGAGTAGATAGGAGAAAAAATTTGGGTTTTTGAGGCATTGAACAAAAAAGGGTTTGCTTTGCCCCAACCCAAAATTATAGAAAGATAAGAAGTTAGGCGCTCGGTGGCATCTCTCCGGAATCACTTAGTTCCTGTTGATTTGGGAAAGTCTAATAAAAGGACTTTGAAAATGCAGGTAGAATCATCAGCGTAGGATGGATAGGGCTTTGAGTAAGACTTAGAAGATCATTAATGAATAATAGAAAGGAGTGGGTGATAGGACAGAACCCTGGGGAACACCCCTATTGATAGATTTAGGAGAAGAATAATGTCCGTCTACCGTAGCTGCAATAGAACGGTTTGAAAGGAAACTTAAAATGAAGGTACAGAGAGAAGGATAGAAGCCGAATGAGGGTAGTTTTGGAAATTAAAAGATTTGTGCCAGACTCTATCAAAAACTTTTGATATGTCAAGGGCAACAGCAACGTTTCACCGAAACCCCCAAAGGAGGATGACCAAGATTCAGTTAAGAAAGCTAGAAGATCGCCGTAGATCGCCCTTTACGGAAACCGTTTCTGACGATCAGATAGAAGATTGTGAGCAGATAGATGCTTAAAAATCTTCTTATTAAGTATAGTTCAAAAACTTTTTGAAAGGCAGGAAGTCAAAGCTTAAGGACGGTAGATGAGGGATTAGCATTGATATATATATATATATATATATACATATTATTATAATATTATTATATATATATATATATAAAATATATATATATATATTAGTATTTTTTTTCATACTGACCCCTCAGCAAACCCCCCAGATATTATAACCCACATTTTACCTTCACCTCTTGTGACCACTCACTCAAAATATCAATTTAAGTGCACACTGGGGGGTAATAATTTTTTTTTTTTTTTTTTTTTTTAAAATCTGTGCCCATAGCACCTGGTTAGGGCAGTGACCTCCAGGGGTGGCATGGCAGGCCCTGGAGGTTCACTTGAGGGCTGTGATGGTTGGCCCTCGCCCGTGGTGGCACAGGCAGGATTTTTCTAGTGACACATCATAAAACTGGTGTTTTAAAAACAAAAAACTTAAATCGAAGGAAAAAAAAAGAATATCAGGATGGATAAAAAAGGGCAAAGTGGCCTTGGCCTCAAAAGATGCAAAAAAAGGGCAGTGGTCAAAGAAGAGCAGGAAAAAAAGTCAATTACCTCACTGTATCAAAATTGGAACCGGAAATAGAAAAAAGAGCAAAATTCTTGAAAAAAAGTCATCTGCCATCGGGGACTGGCGTATAAAAAAAAATAAAAAAAATATGAAGGAAAAATTTCAGGAAAAAAATATAATTACTCAAATGTATCAAAATTGGAACCGAAAATAAAGAACCTAAGAAACTAGAACTAAGAACCTAAGAACCTAAGAACCTAAAACCTAAGAACCTAAGAACATAAGAACCCAAGAACCTAAGAACATAAGAACATAAGAAAAAAAGGAAGCTACAAGAGGTCGTGAAACCCACAAGTGGTAGTTCCTGTTACTACCTACATCACCTTTCATCCCATCCATGAACTTGCCCAGCCTCCTTTTTAAAGCTCCCTAGTGACTCCGCACTAACTACCTGACGACTGAGTACATATAAAAATCCTGCCCAAAGCACACACCAAAATTTCCCAAAAGGCTAACGAAATTGTACCTCGATGCTCAAATAGCAGGCCCCCACCAGGCAACTTTGCAGCTCGGGTTTTGGGAAAAATAAACCCAATAATCAGTTGTTCCATGATCAAAAGTTTTTCCGTTTTACAAATATAAAAAAATACACTTCATTAAAACCAATGAGTAAAAAGGGGGGAATTATGCGCATGAGTGGCAGGAAAATATCATGAGTACCTCTCTGTCCCTTAAACGAGAAGCAAGCAGCAGGGTGAGACGCAGAAACTTTGTGATGACTGCCGTAACTTTTTCCCTCTGTACTGAATCATCCTTTGGGCTCACTTTATGATATATACACTAAATACATGAGAACACACTCCTACAACGCATGAACACATTACCTTTCATCGATGAAGGACCCAGCCACCGATGTTTCCTGATAGATTTCCTCCTACCCACCGCACCGCACTCCCTACCCAATCGCCCCTCACTTCTGCCACTCCACACGCGCACCTGAGAGCTATGGGGGCCCCGGGAAACTGAGACATGTGCAACCCAAGCATCCGATTTGATTTAGAAAAGTATATAAAGCCCATCCCCTGCTCATTACTATTACTGATTTGTAACTCTCCCAGTCATCACAACTATGAAATAACCCCAGAATTTCCTCTCGCACGCCACAGCAAGGTTATGTATGGGGCGCACATCAGGAAACTAGCTCGCCGCACCCTCCCTCCCGCTGCTCTCGCCTCGCCGCACCGCTCTCGCTCCCCTTGCTTGAGTTGCTCTTGCTTTTGCTTTTGCTGCCTATTATACCCTCCCATCATTCCTGCCACCCCCTATGGTACACCCCACTACTATTGCATCCAAGGCTCCCCACTATGCCAGTAAAAAACCCTTTCTCGTGTTCATTTTCCTCCCAGCACTTCAAAATCACCCACCCCTGTACTGCAAAGCCCCGTCCACCACATCTTGCAACATCTAGCAACTCTATAACCAAGATCATCCACCATAAAAACTCCGCTCCTCACCCCACCTCCCTCACCCCCATACCCAGGCATTCCATTACAATTATATTATTATTCCAAGCTTCCATAAATGCCTCACAACAGCAATGCCTCAGTACGCTGCAACTACCTGTCATAGCTTGCTGGGTTTCAATACCAGATCATTCAGTGGCAAGATCTCGCCGCTGCCTCCAAGCTGCGCGCACCCAATGAGTCCACTCGCGTCCAGGCAACAAGATTCATGCCTCGTCTCGAACCACCGCTTCGAGTACACGTTAACTCTGTGTATTCTCTCAGACAGTGTTCACCCCAGGAGAGTTGAGTCCATTTGAGTCATGCAGAGTCGCGTCGCTGTAACCCATATAAAACGGGGTCCTGTTTTTATATATATTACCGCAGTCCGCAAAGGTGTGAGCTTCATGCACGGGTATATCTGACTTCTAACCATCATTCTCTACAAAATTTACGATACGGTTATGTTCACTTCATGGGATTCTAAGAAACTGTCTCTCTCTGAGTTTCCGTCGCAAGGCACAACTTTCGTAGATATAAACAAAAAATTGTAGGAGGGAGAGAAGGTAATATTTACAAGAGAATTCTTACGAGAGGTTTGGCTTGGTTAGGAGGTTCAATGGGCACCGTGCACTATACATCGATGAGAGGCGCGTCCTGCAGACATAACTACGCGAATGAGTGAAATTCCCTCTCTCCCTCCTCTCTCTCCCTACTTCTTACTCCCTCCTCTCTCTCCCACTCTTTCTCCCTCCTCTCTCCTCTACTTCTTACTCCTCCTTCTCTCCCTACTTCTTACTCCCTCCTGTCTTCCCTATTCTTACTCCCTCCTCTCCTCCCTACTTCTTACTCCTCCTGTCTCTCCTACTTCTTTTCTCCCTCTGTCTCTCCCTACTTCTTACTCCCTCCTCTCTCCCTACTTCTTACTCCCTCCTCTCTCTCCCTACTCTTACCCCCTCCTCTCTCTCCCTACTTCTTACTCCCTCCGTCTCTCCCACTTCTTACTCCCCCTCCTCTCCCTCTTCTTACTCCTTCCTCTCTCCCCCTACTTCTTACTCCCTCCTCTCTCTCCCTACTTCTTACTCCCTCCTGTCTCTCCCTACTTCTTACTCCCTCCGTCTTCCCTACTTCTTACTCCCTCCTCTTCTCCCTACTTCTTAACTCCCTCCTGTCTCTCCCTACTTCTTACTCCCTCCTCTCTCTCCTTAAATTCTTACTCTCTCCCTCTCTCCCTACTTCTTACTCCCTCCCTCTCTCCTACTTTTTACTCCCCCCACTTCTCATCACCTCCCTCCCTGCTCCTTCTGTCTCCCTTCTTTATTCTTTCTTGTATTCCTTTTCTTCCTTCCCCTTCTTTCTTTTTTGTGTGTGCCATCTCCTAAACAGCATTGCACTCTTTACTCCCCACCTGCCTCCTCCTTCTCGTCCTTACCTTACCGCTTATCGTCGCATCTGTTTTCTCCACTTTCTCCGCCCGGCAAGGTTGGTTTGAGACGTGAGCTCGCAATGTGCAGGGGTCCCTGTGCATTCGGTCAGCGGTTCGAGTCCGCCTAGTTCGTGCTGACGTGGGCGGCGCTTTGTATAGTCAATAACCTTGTTTGTTGGTACTTGCAAAGTGTCTAGATAGGATGAAAATCTTATCTTTTCTTCTCCCCACTCTTTCTTCCCTTTTCCTTCCTTTGTCTTCCTCTGTCCCTCCAAGCCGCGCACGTCATCTTCACCCCAGACCAACAAGTCCATGATTTCCCTTTGTTGTTACCCAGCATGAGAGAGAGAGAGAGAGAGGAGAGAGAGAGAGGAGAGGAGAGATGAGAGAGGGGAAGAGAGAGAGAGAGAGAGAGAGAGGGGAGAGAGAGAGGGGGAGGGGAGAGAAGAGAGAGAGAGAGAGGGGAGAGAGAGAGAGAGAGAGAGAGAGAAGAGAGAGAGAGAGAGAGAGAGAGAAGGGGAGAGAGGGAGAGCGAGGGAAGAAGAGAGGGAGAGAGGGGAGAGAGAGAGAGAGAGGGGAGTCAGTATCGAATGAACAGAACAAATAAAAATCCCGTTAATATTCAATCAAAACCACGGACTGCTAGGTAACTCAACCTTGCTCAGAGGCACTGGGCTCAAGAACAGTATTGGAACGAAGTTTAGATTTTCTGCGACATGAATTTACTTAATGAGAAGGAGGGGTGAAATACTACATTGCCATTCATAACAGGAACATAATTTGCCCATGAAAACTGGTTAAATAAAAGATGTGATGTTATATTTCAGGTAGTTAGTGCGGAGGCTATAGGGAGCTTTAAAGGCGGCTAGATATTGCATGACCAGATGAAACGATGATACTGATTAACTCTCTCTAAATAAAAAAAACTATGAACAAGAAGCAATTATGTCATGTGGAAATCGAAAATAGAAAGAAGAGCAAAATTCTTGAAAAAAATTCATACCATCAGAATCTGGCGTATAAAAACAAAAAAATATAAATATGAAGGAAAAAAAAAATATAAGGAAAAAAAGTTGATTACTCACTGTATCAAAATTGGAACAGCAAATAGAAAGAAGAGCAAAATTCTTGAAAAAAAACTTGTTAAGCTTAAAACACCTCAAGCTCGTTAAGATTGAGGTGTTTTACCTATTAATATATTAGGTATCTCAAAAAAAGGGTACACCTATGATTTTCAGTAAAAAATTATAGTTTCTTAAATGACTCAAAAACTAGGAAATGGAAAAACGGGAAATGTCTAGGCTAGAGTAAATATAAGGCTTGAGCACTGCCGAGCAGGCCTTTCTGATGAGCCATAGCAACATTAATTTGGATTTTAAATGAGTGAGAAAATTGTATTGGTGTATTTTTGACATACTATTAAATATCTCAAAATCTACAAGAGATAATTGACTTCTATTTCTGGTATTGAATAGAACACACCACGCTTAACAACTTTGCTTCTACGAATTTTTCAACTAGGCCTAATAGTTACGGAGTAAAATGCTTATATAAGTAAACATAAGGTGAAATATCATTGTGATAATAATACCCTATTTAATCATCCCTATTAAGAGTAGCTAATACTAGCTATATATAATAATAGGGGTAGGATATGATATACCCTTAGTAGGGGTACAATAACATACCCCTAATAATCTCCTAAGAGATACTTTAATAAATTATGTGAAAATACCTGGATCTTATATATGGTGAGATTAGGTTAGGTTAGGTTTAAGATTTTTATGTTTGGCAATAAAACTATTAGTCCCAGAGGAAACATTAATAGGGTAACAAAAAACAAATTTTAAGCTTGGAGTGTTTTACCTATTGATATAATAGGTATCTCAAAAAAAGGGGTATTAAAGACATCTACCTTCTCAGGGTTAAGAAGGCGGACCACAGGCAGTTTGGAAAAAG
>JACEEZ010012325.1:30000-32500 GCA_016584305.1 Chionoecetes opilio | reverse complement strand
CTACGAATTTTACTAACTAGGGTAAATAATGTCGCCTTTGGTAAACCCGCGGGGAAGTTTTTCTTGCTGGGGGAAAAAATGAGGTGTGTAATCGGCTGTGGAGATTATACTAAGCATCAGAGGTTTCCATTAACCATCAGTCATTCTTACACTTGTCCAACGGTGAATATCCTACAGGTTGAATTTCCTTCCTGGATTTGGTATTGCAGGATCATATTTCTTGCCATGTCTGCCCCCAACAGCAATATTTTATGACACAAGAGCTGCATTCTGGTACAGCCTTTTTCCTTTCTGCATTATCAATCTTGCATGGGTATATTTTCACGAGTTATTTTTATTGTCAGCTTGGCTTTGCACTCACTACCATTCCACCATCTATTATGTATCTATGCAGCGTGCCATTGTCGCCTCCATGGTTTGTTCTTTTATTTTTCTATCCAAATTGAGGTCACATCGAGGCTGGCCCTTTGTTGGTTTCCCATTTTCAAGGTGAGGACCGGAGGCACTGTCAATTTTCCAATCACAGTCTTGCCTTTCCACACTCAGGGCAGTAAACTCTTAAGGGGGGGGGGGGGCGGCAGTAACTCTTCAGGGGGGCAGTAACTCTTAAGGGGGCAGTAACTCTTAAGGGGGGTAGTAACTCTTAAGGGGGAGCAGTTACTCTTAAGGGGGGCAGTAACTCTTAAAGGGGGCAGTTACTCTTAAGGGGGGTAGTAACTCTTAAGGGGGGGCAGTTACTCTTAAGGGGGGCAGTAACTCTTAAGGGGGGTAGTAACTCTTAAGGGGGGGCAGTTACTCTTAAGGGGGGTAGTAACTCTTAAGGGGGGGCAGTTACTCTTAAGGGGGGCATTCCTCGCCTTTACTGCCCTGTATAAACACAGCAGGGCACCAGGGCTTCACACTTTACCCTGCCTACCCCTGCCAACACTTGCCTCTACCTTTCCTATTCCTTCCTAGATAGATTTAAAAAGGAAATAGCTCCTTTAAAAGCTCCCTAATGACTCTGCACTAATGTCAGTGTATGAATTTGTAGTAACTTATACGTATGGAAGTGTAGTGATTTGTAGTAACTTAATACTAGTCTTAGGGTATTGATGATGCCTTGAAGAATAGCCTGTACTGCCATCCATAAACCACAAAGCAAATCTTCAAAAAAAGCAAAGCAAAGAGTGGAGTAAATCTGAACCCCTTGAGGCCCAGAACGTAATTTCCATTGTACTTTGGGTATACCATAAGACGATTTTTGTGAATATAAGCAAGATTTTATTGACAATACCTATTTAGCATCCTTGTCCACTAGCTAATTTGGTATATTTAAACTACTTTTATGTTATTTTATGGCTAACAACAGACTATTTTATATATTAATGGAAAGATCTGGGCGTGAAGGGGTTAAACAACAACAACAACAACAACATAAACGACAGCAGGGCACCAGGGATTCACACTTTACCCTGCCAACCCCTGCCAACACTTGCCTCTACCCTCCCTACTCCCTTCCTAGATAGACTTAAAAAGGAAATAGGGAAAAACTGGTTCACAAATAGGGTGGTAAATGATTGGAATGGACTCAGTCGTCAGGTAATCAGTGCGGAGTCAGGAGCTTTAAAAGGAGGCTGGATAAATTCATGGATGGGGATGAGAGGTGGATGTAGGTAGTGTTAAGTAACAGAAACTACCTCGTGTAGGTCTCACGGCCTCTTGTAGCTTCCTTATTTTCTTATGTTCTTATGTTCCTTCCCTCACTCTTCCCTTTCCTCTCTATCAACAAACTCCTTTACCTTCCCTACTGCCTGCCATTCCTAAACTTCTTCGTCTCCTTTCCCTGCCTCTACACACCCTCCTCTCTCCCTCCCTGCCCCTCCCCCTGCCTCTACACACCCTTCCCCCTGCCTCCCTGCCCTTCACCCTGCAGGTGGCGCCACGAGCTGCCTCACCAAGCAGCCCTTCGTCACCGCCTTCGTCAGTATGAGCTGGTGGTGTCCTCGACAAAGTTTGGACGACTAAAGTGATGTGGAATATGCCCCCTGCTGTACCGAAGGAGGAGGAGGAGGAGGAGGAGGAGGAGGAGGAGGAGGAGGAGGAGGAGGAGGAGGAGTGAGCAGAGGTAGTGTAAGTAATGTCAAGGGAACGTTGGGTGCTAAGATAGCAAATGCAGAGGAGGAGGAGGAGGGAAAGGACGAGGAAGAAGAGGCAAAGGAGGAGGAAGAAGAGACACAGGAGGAGGAAGAAGAGACAAAGGAGGAGGAAGAAGGAGGCAAAGAGGAGAAGGAAGAGGCAAAGGAAGAGGAAGAAGAGGGAAAGAAGGAGGAAGAAGAGGAGGCAAAGAGGAGGAGGAAGAGGCAAAGGAGGAGGAAGAAGAGGAGAAAGAAGGAGGAGGAAGAGGCAAAGGAGGAGGAAGAAGAGGCAAAGGAGGAGGAAAAAGAGGAGAAAGAAGGAGGAGGAGGAAGAGGCAAAGGAGGAGGAAAAAGAGGAGAAAGGAACTGGTGGAAGAATTTGG
>JACEEZ010012325.1:12500-22500 GCA_016584305.1 Chionoecetes opilio | reverse complement strand
GAGGCGACGCGCCCCCCGGCGTATGCCCCCAATGATTGATTGATTGATTCCTTAAAAGGGACTGGCAGCTAGCGGCCTTTTTGTTATCTTTATTTGTCCTTGGCCAGTCCTTTGAAATGTAAAAAAAGAAAAAGGAAAAAAGTTACGACTGTGGAAAGTTTTATAGACGGTTGTTATTTTCTTTTATTCATTAATTCTCTTTTGAAAGGAGATCGTTATGGTGGTGGTGGTAGTAGTAGTAGTAGTAGTAGTAGTAGTAGTAGTAGTAGTAGTAGTAGTAGTAGTAGTAGTAGTAGTAGTAGTAGTGGTAGTAGTAGTAGTAGTAGTAGTAGTAGTAGTAGTAGTAGTAGTAGTTAGTAGTAGTAGTGGTAGTGGTAGTGGTAGTAGTAATAGTAGTGGTAGTAGTAATAGTAGTAATAGTAGTAATAGTAGTAGTGGTAGTAGTAATAGTAGTAGTAGTAGTAATAGTAGTAGTAGTAGTAATAGTAGTAGTAGTAGTAGTAGTAGTAGTAGTAGTAGTAGTAGTAGTAGTAGTAATAGTAGTGGTAGTAGTAATAGTAGTGGTAGTAGTAATAGTAGTAGTAGTAGTAATAATAGTAGTAGTAGTAGTAGTAATAGTAGTAGTAGTAGTAGTAGTAGTAGTAGTAGTAGTAGTAGTAGTAGTAGTAGTAGTAGTAGTAGTAGTAGTAGTAGTAATAGTAGTAGTAGTAGTAGTAGTAGTAGTAGTGGTAGTTGTAGGGGTTGTGGTGGTAGTGGTGGCTGTCTATCTAGTGTCTAATTATCTATCTAGTGAGTTGTCTATCTACCTTACCAGACGCACCTTCCAATCACCGCCCTTCACCTCAGAACAAAACGTTTTCCCTGACAGTAGGTTTATTTTCAGCAGGTTTTTTAAGGTAGGTTTATATTCACACCTGCACGCCCACACACGCTTCCAGCCTTATTAAATTACGCCGCGACCCACACACACCCTGGGAATGCTTCAGGTGGCCGCCCAAGGGTTCCCACCGAACTAAACTATTGCAAGACCAAAACTATTCTTGCCTTAGTGAAAAAAATGTTTTGTCTGGCAGGGTGACTTTAGAATTTGTCCATAGCGTGTTTTACTGAAGGCGACGCAGCAGGGGGGGCGGCAGGCATATTGCCGTGCTCTGGAATAGTATGTGGTGTGCGGATGTCTCTAGCCAATCACTGTTGTCCAAGCTCGTGACGTCACATGGGGGTGGAGCTTAAGTGATCGCTGAGTTATAATCTAAGTTTCATTTAACATCATTTATAAAGTCTAGTTTAGGTTAGGTTAGGTTGGGTTAGGTTAGTTTAAGTTGGGTTACGTTAAATTAAACTATCTAATAGGTTTAATCTTAAATAAAACATACAATTATAGCCCAGTGATCGCTTAAGCTCCCCCCCCCATGTGACGTCACGAGCTTGGACATCGGTGATTGGCTAGAGACATCCCCACACTACACACTATTCCAGAGAACGGCAATATGCATCCCGCCCAGCCCCTACAGCGTCGCCTTCAGTAAAACACACTATGGACAAACTCTAAAGGCACCTTGCCAGACCAAACATTTTTTTCACTAAGGCAAGAATAGTTTGGTTCTATAAATACTTAAGCCTGTCAGTGTGTGCATGACCTCCCAGGCTTTGGAGGTTGAAAACAGCACTTTTAAAATAGTTTTCGTACATATGTAACTTCCTAAGAGTGGACGGTAGACTGTATTTATTCCCTGAAGACAATATTTACACACTAATGCGATATAAACAGCTTTTTAAAATAGGTCTTCTGCATTATTTCCTATGCGTTGATAATATTACTGAAGATATATAGAAGATAATATGAAGATAATATTACTGAAGATATATAGAAAATAATATGAAAATAATATTACTGAAGATATATAGAAGATAATATGAAAATAATATTACTGAAGATATATAGAAGATAATATGAAGATAATATTACTGAAGATATATAGAAAATAATATGAAAATAATATTACTGAAGATATATATAAGATAATATGAAAATAATATTACTGAAGATATATAGAAGATAATATGAAGATAATATTACTGAAGATACTAGAGTTAGTCCCTTCCCCTACACTGAGGTGGCAACACTTGTCTCGAGATTACACAGACTTATCATGAACGGTTTCTGAATTATAAACTTATATATTTACTATAACGCGTTCAGTTCACAACTTGTTTCTCACACAGCAACACTTACCCATCAAAAGTTATCGTAAATGGATAGATCTACAATTGCATCCCCGGCATTTTCAACTACCTATCGAAAAAAATATTTTCGGATTTCTGGCTGCTTCAAAAACATTCGAAAATTGACGACGATCAGGTTTTTGTTATTTTGCCGCAAAAGTATGAGTCGTAGAAAACAACTTATCGAAGTAACAAAGGTTCATCTTGACGTGTTCTACATGATGCAGTAATCGGCTTGTCAAAACATCTCATGGTTGTCGAGAAAATTTATATTTTGTATAAATGTATAAATATGCTATTTTCTCAGTTATTTACCAATTTTTTTGCTTCCCGCCAAATGATAGCCCTTGATCTACTTCACATTTACTTCTCTATACCTCTTGCACGTATCTGCCACATTTTTTTAGTTATTGAAAAAAACGTGATTTAAAAAAAAAATCAAGGCATACCCCTTGCAAAATTTGCAATATTTTTTTTTGAATAGATTCGCTTGAAAATTAGTTCCTAGCAGTTTTCGGGCATGCTGAACACGATCTGGAATAAGTTTTCAGTTACAATGATTAGAAGTCCCTATTTCAGCCAATTCACAATGACATGATACTTCCAGATATTCCTTAAAAATCACAAATTAGACAAAACTTACTACATGACATAACAATATGATAGGCATTGGTACATAGATTAATCATTACTTTAATAAAATGCTAATATGAAGCTACTAATGATAATATGATATGATAATATGAAGATAATATCACTGAAGGTATATAGAAGATAATATGAAGATAATATCACTGAAGGTATATATAAGATAATATGAAGATAATATCACTGAAGTATATAACTGAAGATAATATTCACAAATTAATTCAACACAAGCAGCTTTTCGAGGCAGAATAATCGGATCATAACATTACTGCAGTGTGTATTATTACGTGTATGAGTGTAGAAGTGCTTGGAAAATGGCAAAGGCATTAACCCCTTGAGGCCCAGAACGTAATTTCCATTGTAATTTGGCCACCATTAGATGAATTTTAGTGAATATAAGCAACATTTTATAGATATGACCTGTTTAGTATCCTTGTCCACTAACTAATTTGATATATTAGTTACTTTTCGTGATTTTATGGCTCGACAACATACAATTTTTCTATATAGCAAAGGAAAGATCTGGGCGTGAAGGGGTTAATACGACACAAGTAGCTTTTCATGGTGTAGTAATCAGTTCATAACATTACTACAGTGTGAATTATTACGTGTTATGAGAGTAATGGTGGTGCTTGGAAAATAGTGAAGGCATTAATTCTGTCTGTCTATGAAGGCATTAATTCTAATCTGTTTGTTTCTGTCTGTTTGACTGCTTATTTGTTTCTGTCTGTCTGTCTGTCTGTCTGTCTGTCTGTCTGTCTGTCTGTCTGTCTGTCTGTCTGTCTGTCTGTCTGTCTGTCTGTCTGTCTGTCTGTCTGTCTGTCTGTCTGTCTGTCTGTCTGTCTCTGTCTGTTTGTCTGTCTGTCTGTCTGTCTGTCTGTCTGTCTGTCTGTCTCTCTGTCTGTCTGTCTGTCTGTCTGTCTGTCTGTCTGTCTGTCTGTCTGTCCGTATATCTCATTTTTTCTCTCTCTTTCTCTCTGTCCATGTATAAAAAAGGAGAGAACACTACATTACGTTGTGTGATACGGAATAAATTGTCTCTTCATGCTTAGTTTATCCATTGCTATAATACTCGTAAAGTGGATAAAACCCCCCTTCTCCCCCCCCCCCCCCGTTCCTGCAGTACCTCACACACGGCAGGCATAATTCACCCTTGAACATCGTGTTGCTACTCCCGGCAAGGCAAAGCTATTACTGTTATCATTGTTATTACCTCTAAGTTATTGTTTCGTGGTAGTAATTCACTTCATGGCTTCTTCAATACCACATACACACATCTGTCGATCTATCTTTCTATTGATCTATTTTTCGCTATGTATGTATCTCTATTTTTGTATACATGGAGAGAGAGAAAGAGAGAAAAAAAAGATATCAGACAAACAGACAGACAAACAGACAGAGAGAGAGACAGACAAACAGACAGACAAACAAAAACAAATAAGCAGAGACAAACAGACAGAAACAAACAGACAGAGATATAGAGACAAATGTAAACAGAAACAAACAGACAGATAGACAGAAACAAACAAACAGACAAACAGAGACAGACAGACAAGAGATAAACAGACATAGACAGACAAACAGAGACAGACAGACAAGAGATAAACAGACATAGACAGACAAACAGACACAGACAGACAAGAGATAAACAGACAGACAAGAGATAAACAGACAGACAGACAAACAGAGACAGACAGACAAGAGATAAACAGACATAGACAGACAAACAGAGGTATGCAGACAATAGATAAACAGACATAGCCAGACAAACAGGTAAACACAGAGCGGCAGACAAGCTCAATGCACGCGAGCCATCAGGCGTGGCAAGACCCGCGATGGAAATCAACTTCTGGAAATTCCTCAACAGTTCCAGAAATCGAAACCTTTTGACACATACGTCGAATAAAAGCGAGGCGGTGCTAAATAGCTACCTGGCTATTAAGTGCTCACGTGTATATGCCTTACTACGTATCACAGGCAAAATGGTGTACCTTTGAAATATGAAACGAGTAACTGCAAGACTTGTGAACTTGTGAAGGTAAATGCATGGAAAGAAGTTACGGTGATTTGACGGGATGGAAAAAGTTATAGTTTTGAATGTGTTTGTAATGTTGTTGAAAGTGTTCCTGTGAAGGCTATTTGATGAGAGGACGAAATAGATCATTGTGTAGTGTGTGTGTTAGTGTGTGTGTGTGTGTGTGTGTGTGTGTGTGTGTGTGTGTGTGTGTGTGTGTGTGTGTGTGTGTGTGTGTGTGTGTGTGTGTGTGTTTTTTACATTTGTGCCTATAGCGCCTGTAGGCAGTGGTGACCCAGGGCTCGGATGGTAGGCTCTGGAGGTTCACTTGAGGGCTGTGATAGTTGGTCCTCGCCCGTGGTGGCGCAGGCAGGTTTTTCATAGTGACGCCTGTGATTAGAGGCTCATGCCGCCCCCCTGTGTCCTCCGATGCACTCGCAATCGAAGGTAGAGTTGATGGGCAGGGCATGTGGGTGTTCTTAGGCCATTCGACGGTGCAGAAAGGTTTTGGTTTTCTTCGGGGATCGAACTCGGGTCACCGAGAACGCCAGTCGGAGACGCTAACCACTCCGCTACCGCCTCCCCGTGTGTGTGTGTGTGTGTGTGTGGTGTGTGTGTGTGTGTGTGTGTGTGTGTGTGTGTGTGTGTGTGTGTGTATTCATCTAGTTGTATTCATCTAGTTGTATTTTACAGGGCCAGAGCAATGCTCGTGTGGCCCCGTCTCCATATCAACATTTTTATATCATTCATCCTTAGTAGTGCTTTGTGTTGGCCGAAGCCAGCACCCCGGAGAGCAGGTCACAAACCCCGGCTAACACCCGGTACCCATTCACTGCTGGGTGGACAGGGGCTCAGGTTTTAAGGAAACAACCCATCTGTTTCCGCTCCGCCCGGGGATCAAACCCGGGACTTCTCGGTTGTGAACCGAGCGTGCTTCCCCTACACCACGGAGTACCTTCGTGTGTGTGTGTGTGTGTGTGTGTGTGTGTGTGTGTGTGTGTGTGTGTGTGTAGGGTGTGTGTGTGTGTTTGGGGATAAAGAGACGGACGGTGTGTGTCAATTTATCCACACACACACACACACACACACACACACACACACACACAGCATATCACAACGTCGCTCCCAATCCCAGCGTGTCAACAAGAGGCCTCCCGATACCAGTTCTAAACGTGAATGAAACATGAGTAACTTGTGTTTCTAAAGGACTGTCTGTCACACACACACACACACACACACATACACACACGCGCGCACACACACACACACACACACACACACACACACAGCTGGAGGAAAGAGAAACAGACAATACACACCCACCCACCCAGAGAGAGAGAGAGAGAGAGAGAGAGAGAGAGAGAGAGAGAGAGAGAGAGATCCACACACCAAAAACATGAAAAGTAACATGCAAGAAGTGGATTTACAGATATGAAGTGAGCATCGTCTGAAATCACACGACCTGGAAAGTGTGAAGTGACTGTGTGTGTGGAAGAGGAGGAGGAGGAGGAGGAGGAGGAGGAGGAGGAGGAGGAGGAGGAGGAGGAGGAGGAGGAGGAGGAGGAGGAGGAGGAGGAGGAGGAGGAGGAGGAGGAGGAGGGGGGTTCTCTACGTGCTGCTGAGAGAGGAGAGGAAGAGTGGGTCATGGAAGGAAGAGTGGAAGGAAAGGGAGAGGAATGGAACAGGTGGCATGGGAAGTAAAGAGGAGAAATAGGGAGAAATGGATGATTTTGAACTTGATTACATTTTTTTCAGGATATTAAGTTGTATATTTGTGTTATGTTTGTATATATGAATGAGTGTATGTGTGTGTGTGTATGTCTCTCTCTCTCTCTCTCTCTCTCTCTCTCTCTCTCTCTCTCTCTCTCTCTCTCTCTCTCTCTCTCTCTCTCTCTCTCTCTCACACAGGCAGAAATCTTTTAAGCCTCTTCTTCATTACTACAAAGTGGCTTCCTCCTCCTCCTCCTCCTCCTCCTCCTCTCTCCTCCTCTCCTCCTCTCCTTCACTAGCAGATTCCTTCCCCACACTCCTACACAAACACAAACACACACACACGCACACACACACACACACACACACACACACACACACACACACACACACACACCCTAATTGCACTGTATTTGTCTTCAGCTTCAAGATTCTGCATTAGGTCGCTTTTTCATTCGCTTGTTTGTTTGTTTGCCTGTCTGCCTGTCTGCCTGTCTGCCTGCCTGCCTGCCTCCCTGCCTGCCTACCTGCCTGCCTGTCTTGCTGCCTGCCTGCCTGCCTGCCTACCTGCCTACCTGCCTGCCTGCCTGCCTGCCTGCCTGCCTGCCTGCCTGCCTGCCTGCCTACCTGCCTACCTGCCTGCCTGCCTTCCTGCCTTCCTGTCTTGCTGCCTGCCTGCCTGCCTGCCTGCCTGCCTGCCTACCTGCCTACCTGCCTGCCTGCCTGCCTGCCTGCCTGCCTGCCTGCCTGCCTACCTGCCTACCTGCCTGCCTGCCTTCCTGCCTGCCTGCCTGCCTGTCTGTTTATCTGGACTAATGAAAGTTTGTTTTTCTGGCGGCCGGTCTATCTTTCTGTCTCTCTCTTTTCTCAATTTCTTTCTTTAATCTCTCGTTCTTATTTTTTGTTCTCTCTCTCTCTCTCTCTCTCTCTCTCTCTCTCTCTCTCTCTCTCTCTCTCTCTCTCTCTCTCTCTCTCTCTTTTCATTACAACCGTCTTAATTGTCTCTTTGTGTAATCCAGTTTATGTAACTCTCGTTTTCATCTGCTGCCTCCTATTTACTCTCTCTCTCTCTCTCTCTCTCTCTCTCTCTCTCTCTCTCTCTCTCTCTCTCTCTCTCTCTCTCTCTCTCTCTCTCTCTCTCTCTCTCTCTCTCTCTCTCTGTACTTTTCCATCTCTTTTCCTTAACGTAATATGAAGTAATGTATTTTTTGTATCTGTAAACTTAATATTCTTTGTCAGTTATGATTTAGAGTAGAGAAAAGAGACGCGTGTTGTTTCCCGTACTGGCGCGTTCCTAGAAGAGAAATAAGGCGTTGAAAAAAATAACATTGTCCTGAAAGAAAGCTGCTGTCTGTATATATATAAAAAAAATGTTTCTCTAAAAAGTATACAATGGAACGGGAGTGAAAAGGAATTATGTCATTATGTGTCTTAAAAACGTTTTCTCAGATCTCAAGGAACGAGGAAAGAAATTAAATGAACTAAAAACGTTATTATGGACGAAACGTTTTTTTTTTGTTAACATTAAAAGGGACACGAAAAAAAAACGTTCCTTATGAGACGTTTACGTAACGAATGACGTCACACCAGAATATTTGAGTCACACAGAAAAGAAAACATTTTAAATATGAGACGAAAAATAGTTCCTGTGACATTAATTAACCCCTTGAGGCCCAGAACGTAATTTTCATTGTAATTTGGGTACCATTAGACGATTTTTAGTGAATATAAGCAATGTTTTAATAGATATGACCTGTTTAGTACCCTTGTCCACTAACTAATTTGGTATATTAAGTGACTTTTCGTAATTTTATGGCTGACAACAGACAATTTTTTATACCAAAGGAAAGATCTGGGCGTGAAGGGTTAATTTCAATATCTGAATAAAGACATTGAATAACGTCATTTACCCATTAGATAAGGCAAAAGACTGTGATTTTAGGTAAGTCAGAACGATAAGAGATAATGTTTTGTTATCTTTCATTACCTAAAAAAACGGAAATCGATAAAAGCGTCAAGAAAAAATTATTCCTGTGTTTTTTTTCTTCTCTCTCTCTCTCTCTCTCTCTCTCTCTCTCTCTCTCTCTCTCTCTCTCTCTCTCTCTCTCTCTCTCTCTCTCTCTCTCTCTCTCTCTCTCTCTCTCTCTTAAAACGATGAATAAAATAAATGAAAACGTGGTTAGACAGAATGAAAAATAACGTTCTTTTGCAAAACACTGAAAGCCATACCATGAAAACTGACACTCTATATACACAATATTCGCAATGCAAG
Source organism: Chionoecetes opilio (assembly GCA_016584305.1). Classification (NCBI taxonomy): domain Eukaryota; kingdom Metazoa; phylum Arthropoda; class Malacostraca; order Decapoda; family Majidae; genus Chionoecetes; species Chionoecetes opilio. The sequence goes on along the minus strand of JACEEZ010012325.1, from coordinate 13,630 downwards.
AAACGATGCAAGAAATAACTAATAGAAAACGCAAACGAAAAATAGGGTTAAAAAAACGATACTTTTAAATTTCAACCAAAGAAAAGCAAAAATATCAAACTTTCCAAAAAAATCAAACTTTCCAAAAATTCAAACTTTTCACAAAAATAGAAAAAATATACAACCATCAATTAACAAATCACTTACAGAATGAAGGAAAAAAAGGGAGAAACGTTAGAAAAAAGCATTGCAGTGGGTAAGTAAGAGAGCGAAAGAGAGAGAGAGAGAGAGAGAGAGAGAGAGAGAGAGAGAGAGAGAGAGAGAGAGAGAGAGAGAGAGAGAGAGAGAGAGAATATTTACCCCAACAAATCCATATTGAGTGAGTGGAGGCCAGAGGGACAAATCATCTATAAAAAAAACATCCCCTTATTTTTACCAAGTGGAGAGAAAGTGTTTATTCCACCTCATTCCACACTAATAAATAGACCTTGTTACACCTCCTCCTCCTCCTCCTCTAAATAAAAGATCCTGCTTAACAAACCTACTCGATTTTTTTAATGCCATTTATTCAAACTGGGACGCTAAAATTCCCTCGGATGTAATATACCTTGATTTTCAGAAAGCCTTCGATACAGTTCCCCATAAGCGACTGTTGACCAAGCTAAGGGCACATGGCTTAGGAGAGCAATTATGTTCATGGATTGGCGATTGGCTTTCAAATCGTAAACAACGGGTAGTAATAAATGGCGAGGCATCTGATTGGTTAGATGTTACTAGTAGGGTGCCTCAGGGTTCGGTCTTGTGTCCTACTCTTTTTCTGATATATATCAACGATCTGGACTGCGGACTTGTATCTAAAATATCGAAATTTGCAGATGACACCAAATTAGGCGGTAAAGCATATACTAGAGAAAACTGCGAACTCATACAAAGTAATCTCGACAAACTATCAGATTGGAGTGATAAATGGCTATTAAAATTCAATTCCGATAAATGTAAAGTAATGCATATAGGCAACGATAACCTCAAATATAACTATCAAATGCAAAATAAATCGTTAACTGAAGTACAGCAGGAAAAGGATTTAGGTGTCATCATCAGTAATTATCTGAAAACCAGTCCGCATTGCCTAGCTGCCAGTAAAAAGGCAA
>JACEEZ010012325.1:0-7500 GCA_016584305.1 Chionoecetes opilio | reverse complement strand
GAAAATAAAAGTAAAGGAAAAGGAAAATGTCTAGATAAATGGATAAATAAATAGGTATATAGTAAAAAATAGCAAATAGATAAAAAAATAATGCATGCAATAAAAAATAAATAATGATAATAACGCACAAGGACAAGAAAATGTTACAAGAAAATACAAGTAAGAAAAGAAAAGGAAAATAGAAAAATAAAATGTTAGAAAAATAGATATATAAATAAATAAATAATACATGCCATACAAAAATTTAATAAAAACGACAATGAATGAAAACAAAAATACCAAATCCAAAAATAATAATAGAAGAAAAAAAAAAATAACATGAGCAAGATTTTTTTTTTTCATTTTTCATTGTTATTCATTTTTTTCCCTCATGTATTTCAGAAAAGGTCAGGATATATTTTCTTTTAAGCTTGTCATCATACTAAATCTCTCTCTCTCTCCTCTCTCTCTCTCTCTCTCTCTCTCTCTCTCTCTCTCTCTCTCTCTCTCTCTCTCTCTCTCTCTCTCTCTCTCCACATGTAATTCCCTCTCCTCCTTTCATGCTTTTCTTATATCTCCCTCCAAGCACTTTCCTCCTCCTCCTCCTCCTCCTCCTCCTCCTCTTCACAATCTCATCATTTCCTTCTCCTTTTATTTGTTACATCGTTATCACCTTCCCACTCCTCTCCTTGCATTCCACTCTATAGCATTTTCATATCCTTCTTCTATCCTCCTCCTCCTCCTCCTCCTCCTCCTCCTCCTCCTCCTCCTCCTCCTCCTCTCCTCCTCCTCCTTTCTCCTTCTCCTCTTCTCTTCATCAGTCCGTCAGGTGGCAAGGTTGGTAGAGACGTGTGTTCGCAATGTGCAGCGTCCCTGTGCATTCGGTCAGCGGTTCGAGTCCGCCTAGTTCGTGCTGACGTGGCGGCGCTTTGTATAGTCAATAACCTTTGTAGTTGGTACTTGCAAAGTGTCTAGATAGGATGAAAATCTTATCTCTTCTTCTTCATCACTTTTTTTCACATTTTCCTTTTCTTCATCAACTGTCTCTTTTCCATTTTCCTGTGGTTTTTTTTAACTTTTTTTTTTTTTTTTTTTGTCTTCAATCAGTTGTCTCTTTTTCATTTTCCTGTGTTTTTTTTCACTTTTTTTATTTTGGTCTTCATCAGTTGTCTCTTTCATTTTCCTGTGTTTTTTTTCCCTTTTTTTTATTTTGGTCTACATCTCTCTTTCATTTTCCTGTGTTTTTTTTCACTTTTTTTTTTTTTGGTCTTCATCAGTTGTCTCTCTCTTTCATTTTTCTTGTTTTTTTCTTTCCACTTTTCCACCTATTTTTTTGTCTTGATCAGCCGTGTGTTTCTTTCCATTTTCTGTTTCATTTTCTTCTTTCATATATTCTTTCTTTCTATTTTCTTCTTCTTTCTTATTTTCCACCTCGTTATTTGTCATTATCAGCTGTACGTCTCTTTTCATTTACCGGTTCTACTTTTTTTTACATTTCCATCTAATTGTTTTTTTGGTCTTCATTAACCAACCACGTCTCTTTTTTCATTTGCCAGTTTTTTTTCTTTTTATTTCCCACCTATATATTTTTTTGTCATGATCAGCCGTCTTTCCATTTCCTAATTTCCCTTTTATTTCTACATTTCCATCTATTTTTTTTCTTCTTCATTAATTAATCGTCTCTTTTTTTTCCATTTTCCTGTTTCGTTTTTCTTATTATATATTTTCCACCCTTTTTTTTTGGTCCTCATTAGTTGTTTCTCTCTTTTCCATTTGCCAGTTTTTTTTATTTTTATTTTCCATCTATTTTTTTTTTGTCGTTTTGTCGTTTGTCGTTTTTCCGTTTGTCTCTTTCCATTTTCCAGTTTCATTTTCTTCTTTCTTTTCTTCTTTCTTTCTCTTTTCTTCTTCTTTCTTATTTTCCACTAATTTATTTTGTTTTCATCAGCCGTGTGTGTCTTTTCATTTGTGTGTTCCCTTCCCTTCTCGTCTTGCAGTGACTCAGGTGTTGCGGTGATGGACCAATCAACTCAAAATTGAAATAGACGAGACGTTTCAAAAGCCGATTATTGTTATTCCTGAGAGGACGAGGACGAGGAGGAAGAAGAAGAAGAAGAAGAAGAAGAAGAAGAAGAAGAAGAAGAAGAAGAAGAAGAAGAAGAAGAAGAAGAAGAAGAAGAAGAAGAAGAAGAAGAAGAAGAAGAAGAAGAAGAAGAAGAAGAAGAAGAAGAAGAAGAAGAAGAAGAAGAAGAGGAAGAGGAAGAGGAAGAGGAAGAAGAAGAAGAAGAAGAAGAAGAAGACGAAGACGAAGACGAAGACGAAGACAGAAGAAGAAGAAGAAGAAGAAGAAGACGAAGACGAAGAAGAAGAAGAAGAAGAAGAAGAAGAAGAAGAGAGGAGGAGGAGGATGTGAGAGGAGATAGAAAAGAGCAAGAATGAAATACAAGAGGGAAATAAAGGAAACTGATATCATGGGAGGAGGAGGAGGAGGAGGAGGAGGAGGAGGAGGAGAGGAGGAGGAGGAGGGAGGAGGATAAATAAGAGTTGAAAGCGCAGGAGAGAAAACGATATAAAATTTAAAGGTATTTAATTTCAACTATTAAACTTTGTATTTCAAGGAATTTAATTTCGACTTTTCAACTTACTATTTCAAGATATTTAAAAATCAATTTCTATTTCAACTTTATTTATTTCAACAGGGAATTAAATTAGTTAACCTTTCTCACTTACTAAACAGAGAATCCTTTAGTCAGTGAAGTCTACCAGGCAACATGTCATAGACCATTTAAGGGGGACAAAATGTTACGTCAAGTGATACATTTGTAAAACTGACATTACTACTGCGAAGTGATACTTTGTGGTAAAACGTTGTGCATTATCCTCCTCCTCCTCTTCCTCCTCCTCTTCCTCCTCCTCCTCCTCCTCCTCCTCCTCCTCCTCCTCCTAATCTTTCCTTTATTTCCCTCTTCTGTTTCATTCCCCCTCATCTCCTCCTCCTCCCATATCATTTCCTTTTTCCCTCTTTCTTCTCTCTTCTATCTCCTCCTCCTCCTCCTCCTCCTCCTCCTCCTCCTCCTCCTCCTCCTCCTCCTCCTCATACATCTCCATCCTGAATTTCAGCTTCCGTTATTACTTTTATATTTCTTTCTTGTATTTTTCCATTTCCCTCTCACACGTCTTCCTCCTCTCCTCTCCTCCTCTCCTACTCCTCCTCCTCCTCCTCCTCCTCCTCCTCCTCCTCTTCCTCTTCCTCCTCCTGTTCTTCTTTCTCTTCCTCTTCCTCCTCCTCTTCCTCCTCCTCCTCCTCCTCCTCCTCCTCCTCCTCTTCCTTCCCGTGGCCTTCGCAGGGTAATTTCATGTCGACCCACACCACTTATTGCTATCATTCCTCTTTATACAGACGTCTCTTGCTCTACCTTCCCCATTTACGTCAGAGGAGGAGGAGGAGGAGAAGGATTACAATGGATTACAAAGGAAACACAAACAGCAACAGATCAATTGGTCCTTACAAGGCTGGAGGAGGAGGAGGAGGAGGAGGAGGAGGAGGAGGAGGAGGAGGAGGAGGAATTACAAAGGATTACAAAGGAAACACAAACAGTGACAGACCAATAGGTCCTTACAAGGCTGTTTGCTTTAACTACACTACACTAACTAGATAATAAGAGAGAAAGGATAGGAAAGTAGAAGGCTCCTCCCCACCCACCCATCCCTCCCGCCGAAGCTGGCCGGAAATGAAGTGATGCCATGCAATATAGAAAAACTGCATGGAATTTGTGAGGAAAGTTGAAAGCTGTAATCTATGGCTAACTACTACTAGTTTGTGAGGGTAGGTTTAGTGCTTGATAGTAGGGTCTATAGGGTCTTGATAGAGGAGGAGGAGGAGGAGGAGGAAGGAGGAGGAGATGAAGGAGGAAAGGGTACATGGATAGGAAAAAAAGTGAAGGACGAGGAAAAGGAGAAGGAAAAATGGAAGGAGGTTATAAAAGGGAAAGATAAACACGGAAGAGGGAGAGAGAGAAGAGAAGGAGGAGAAACAGGAACAGGAGGTTGAGAGATAAAAGAAGGAAGAATATAAACAAAGAAGAGAACATGGAAGAAAGCACATGAGAATACACGAACATACGAGAGAGAGAGAGAGAGAGAGAGAGGAGAGAGAGAGAGGGGAGAGAAGAGAGAGAGAGAGAGAGAGAGAGAGAGAGAGAGAGAGAGAGAGAGAGAGAGAGAGAGAGAGAGAGAGAGAGAAGAGAGAGAGAGAGAGAGAGAGAGAGAGAGGAGAGAGAGAGAGAGAGAGGAGAGAGAGAGAGAGAGAGAGAGAGAGAGAGAGAGAGAGAGAGAGAGAGAGAGAGAGAGAGAGAGAGAGAGAGAGAGAGAGAGAGAGAGAGAGATGGTGTCCAGTGGTATAAAGACACTTACAGATACAAAAAGATACTCAGACGACACATAAAAATTTCTTCAGGCACGGTAAGATTCCAGACACGTTCTCCAGGTTTCCAGGAGTGCGGGGCCGCGAGTAAGCAAGTAAGCGAGTAAGCAAGTAAAGTAAGCGAGTAAGAGCAAGAGGTCATTGATGGTTATTATTGATTGATTTCCATATTTGTTTACTATTTATATTACAATTTTGACTTTTTTATATTTTACTTTTTTTTTTACTGTTTACTGTTTTTTTTTTTTACTTATTTTGTTTATTTTTGGATTATTTATGACTATTTTGGACTATTTTTTTGCAGTGTTTTTCAATTTTTACTCTTTTTTGTTCACCCTTTGTCTAGCGAGGCTCTGGAATCACGGCCAATAGTTTAAATCGACTTCCAGAGTGTTAGTGTTTCAGGTAGCTGGACGAGGTTTAGTTTTTTTCGTGTTTTTTGTTTTTCCAGGAATTTTGATGTGATGATTAAGTTTGTTTATGCATTTGTGGTTTATAATTGTGTTTTTTGTTAAATTTTGAGGTTTAGAATTGCGTTTTTTGTTATATTTTGAGGTTTAGAATTGTTTTTTTTGTTGAATTTTGAGGTTTAGAATTGTGTTTTTTGTTATATTTTGAGGTTTAGAATTGTGTTTTTTGTTGAATTTTGAGGTTTAGAATTGTGTTTTTTGTTGAATTTTGAGGTTTAGAATTGTGTTTTTTGTTGAATTTTGAGGCTTAGAATTGTGTTTTTTGTTGAATTTTGAGGTTTAGAATTGCGCTTTTTGTTGAATTTTGAGGTTTAGAATTTCGATTTTTGTTGAATTTTGAGGTTTAGAATTGTGTTTTTGTTGAATTTGAGGCTTAGAATGTGTTTTTTGTGAATTTTGAGGTTTTAGAATTGCGCTTTTTGTTGAATTTTGAGGTTTAGAATTTCGATTTTTGTTGAATTTTGAGGTTTAGAATTTCGCTTTTTGTTGAATTTTGAGGTATAGAATTTCGCTTTTTGTTGAATTTTGAGGTTTAGAATTGTGTTTTTTGTTGAATTTTGAGGTTTAGAATTTCGCTTTTTGTTGAATTTTGAGGTTTAGAATTTCGCTTTTTGTTGAATTTTGAGGTTTAGAATTTCGTTTTTTGTTGAATTTTGAGGTTTAGAATTGTGTTTTTTGTTGAATTTTGAGTTTTAGAATTTCGCTTTTTGTTGAATTTTGAGGTTTAGAATTGTTTTTTTTGTTATATTTTGAGGTTTAGAATTGCGCTTTTCGTTATATTTTGAGGTTTAGAATTGTTTTTTGTTATTTTGAGGTTTAGAATTCGCTTTTGTTGAATTTTGAGGTTTAGAATTCGTTTTTGTTATATTTTGAGGTTTAGAATTGTTTTTTTTGTTAAATTTAAAGGTTTAGAATTGTTTTTTTTGTTATATTTTGGGGTTTTAGAATTTCGCTTTTTGTTATATTTTGAGGTTTAGAATTGTGTTTTTTGTTGAATTTTGAGGCTTAGAATTGTGTTTTTTGTTGAATTTTGAGGTTTAGAATTGCGCTTTTTGTTGAATTTTGAGGTTTAGAATTTCGATTTTTGTTGAATTTTGAGGTTTAGAATTTCGCTTTTTGTTGAATTTTGAGGTATAGAATTTCGCTTTTTGTTGAATTTTGAGGTTTAGAATTGTTTTTTTGTTGAATTTTGAGGTTTAGAATTTCGCTTTTTGTTGAATTTTGAGGTTTAGAATTTCGCTTTTTGTTGAATTTTGAGGTTTAGAATTTCGTTTTTTGTTGAATTTTGAGGTTTAGAATTGTGTTTTTTGTTGAATTTTGAGTTTTAGAATTTCGCTTTTTGTTGAATTTTGAGGTTTAGAATTGTTTTTTTTGTTATATTTTGGGGTTTTAGAATTTCGCTTTTGTTATATTTGAGGTTTAAAAATTGTGTTTTTTTGTTAAATTTTGAGGTTTAGAATTGTTTTTTTTTATATTTTGAGGTTTAGAATTTCGCTTTTTGTTATATTTTGAGGTTTAGAATTGTGTTTTTTGTTAAATTTTGAGGTTTAGAATTGTTTTTTTGTTATATTTTGAGGTTTAGAATTGTGTTTTTTGTTATATTTTGAGGTTTAAAATTGCGCTTTGTGTTGAATTTTGAGGTTTAGAATTGAGTTTTTTGTTATATTTTGAGGTTTAGAATTTCGCTTTTTGTTATATTTTGAGGTTTAAAATTGCGCTTTTTGTTGAATTTTGAGGTTTAAATTGAGTTTTTTGTTATATTTTGAGGTTTAGAATTGTGTTTTTTGTTATATTTTGAGGTTTAGAATTGTGTTTCTTGTTGAATTTTGAGGTTTAGAATTGTGTTTTTTGTTGAATTTTGAGGTTTAGAATTGTGTTTTTTGTTGAATTTTGAGGTTTAGAATTGTGTTTTTTGTTGAATTTTGAGGTTTAGAATTGCGCTTTTTGTTGAATTTTGAAGTTTAGAATTTTTTTATTTTTTTTATTTTGAGGTTTAGAATTGCGCTTTTCGTTATATTTTGAGGTTTAGAATTGTGTTTTTTTGTTATATTTTGAGGTTTAGAATTTCGCTTTTTGTTGAATTTTGAGGTTTAGAATTTCGCTTTTTGTTGAATTTTGAAGTTTAGAATTTCGCTTTTTGTTAAATTTTGAGGTTTAGAATTTCGCTTTTTGTTATATTTTGAGGTTTATAACTTCGCTTTTTGTTATATTTTAAGGTTTAGAATTTCGCTTTTTGTTATATTTTGAGGTTTAGAATTGCGTTTTTTTTTATATTTTGAGGTTTCCAGTGAGTTTTTTTATGTTTTTAGTTCTTTCAGGAATTTTAATGTGATGATTTAATTTGTAGTTATGCATTGGTGTTGAAAATTGCGTTTTTTGGTGACTTTTGAGATTTCCAGTCAGGTTATATTTAGATTGCAAGAACATATTTATTACGGTAAAACAAATATTCCAAAAGTATCATAACTTTCCAGCAGTCATAAAGCTTTCAGGAATGTGTATTTATTCGCAAAGATACAAAGAAATCCTGGAAGTCCTTATAAGCGCATGGACCCAGATGTTGTTTCTTTTTCCCGACTTGTAAAACTATTCCAGCGGGGGTAATAAAATCTTTTCCAGCAAAATAAA
>JACEEZ010012324.1:105000-113962 GCA_016584305.1 Chionoecetes opilio | reverse complement strand
CGGGGTTTTGGCCCCAAAATTTTTTGGGGATGGGGCCCTTTTTTTAAAAAACCCCCAAGGGGGGGTTTTTAAAAAAAAAAAAAAAAACCCCCCCCCACCCAAAAGGGTTTTTTTTTGAGGGGGCCCTTTCCCGGGGGGGTGGTAACCTTTGGGGAAAATTTTTTCCTTTGGGGGCGGGGGGGGCGGCCCGGGGGCCCCCCCGGGGCTTTTAAAACCCTTTAAAAGCCACCGAAAATTAAACCCCCCCGGGGGGGCCCTGGGGAAAATTCAAAATACGATAGAAAAAGGGGGGCCCCCCCGCCTTTTAAAAAAAACCAAAAAGGTTTGGGCTAATTTAAGGTGGCAAATGTTTTTAAAAATTGGGGAATTTTTAAATTTATTTTCAAAATCCCCGGGGCCATTATCACTTACTAAAAATTTAAAACCCTTAAAAAAAAAAAATTTTACCCCATTTTTAATTTTATTAAAAATTTATTTCCCTTTTTTATCCCCCTTTTTTTGATGAGGGGGGGAAAAATACCCCCCCCTTTCCCGGGGGGGGGAAAAAAAAAACCCCCACCCTTTTAAAATTATGAAGGGGGGGTTGGGGGAAAAATTTCCCAAAAGGGGCTTTTTTATATTTTTAAAACTTTTAAAAAAAAAAAAAACCCCTTGAAAACACTTTGGGGGGTAAAAATAATCCCCATGTTTTTGGGGGTGTGTTTTGGGTGTTGTGTGGTGTGGTTTTTGGGGGGGTTTTCCCCCCCCCCCAAAACCCCCAACCCCCCCAACCCCACCCACCAAACACCCCCAACCCAAACAAAAAAAAAAAAAAACCCACCCCCCACCCCCCCACCCCCAATCCCCCCACACAACAAACACCCCCCCAAAACCCCCCCACCAACACCCCCCCCCACCCCCCCCCCCAAAACATCCCCCAAACGGGGTTTTTAACTCCGTTTTAATGTTTTTTGGGGGTACCCCCACGCCCCCGTTCAAATCGAAAAAAAACCCCCGGGGGGTTTTCGGGATCCCGGGGGGGGAAAAAAAGAAAGGGGAAAAGGGTTTTGGGTTTCTCCTTAAACCCCCTACCCCCCTGTCCCCCCCCCCTATCAGTGAAGGGGTTTTTTTCCCAGGGTTGTTAAGGGCCGGGGGTTTTTTTGAAACCCCCCGCGGGGGGGGTGGGGGTTTTTCCCCCAAAAAAAAACCCTAAACCCCCTAAGGAAAAGTAAAAAAAAAAAAATTGGTAGATTATGGGGAGACGGGGGAATTACAAAGTGGTAGTTTCAGGCCCTTTTTTTTAAAAAAAAATACAAAAAAAATTTAAAAATTACCCCCGGAAAAAACCCCCCCAAACCATTACCCCAAAAATATTTTTCTTTTTTCATTACCCCAACCCCAAGTGGAAATTTTTAAAAAAAATTTTTTTTTTTTATCCCCTTTTTCCCAAAAAATCCTATTAAAGCTCTTAAAACCCATCTTTGGGGATCTTATTTTAAAAACTTACCTTTTTTGGCCCCCCCCCACCCCCAAAACCCACCCCTTTTTTTTGGGGCTTCCACACCCCAAAACCACCACAAAAACCACAAAAAAAAACAAAGGAAAAAAAAAGGGGGAAGTTTTACAAAAAAGGGCCTGGGGAAACCTACACGGGTTTAAGTTTTTCCTTTTTACTGAACCCCAAACCTAACAAACCCCCCCTTTTCATCCCCCATCCCATTAAATTTTTCTACCCCTTTCCCTTTTAAAAAAGTTTCCCCAAATTTTTTTTGGGGATCCCAAAAAAAATAAACCTTTTTAACTGGGGGTCGATTTTTCCCCTTTTTTACCCCCCCCAAAATTTTTTAAAACCAGTTTTTTTCCGTTTTTTTTTTTAAAAAAAAAAATTTTTTTCTTTTTTTTCCCCCCCTTTCAAACCCCCAGAACCCCCCCTTTTGGCCTCACCCCCAAAACCACCCCCCACCCCCCAAACACTCCCACACCCCCCAAAAAAACCCCCCCCACACCACCCCAACACCACCACAACCCCCAAACAAAACCCCAAACCCCCCCCCACCCACCCCCAAAAACCCACACCCCCCCACCCCCCCCCCCCAAAACCAAAAATACAACACAAAAACATACAAACCAAAACACACCCCCACCCCCAAAACAAACCCCCCCACCCCCAAAAACCCCACCACACACCACAAACCCCAAACCCCCAACCAAAAAAAAACCCAAAAAACATCCCCACCCCAAAAAAAAAAAAAACCCCATTTCTAAAATTTTTGGGCCCCCTTTTCTTTGGGGGAAAAAAACCCCCCAAAAAAAAAAAAAAAAACCAAAAAAAAAAAAAAAAAAAAAAAAAAAAAAACTGGGGGGGGGGGGCCCCTTAAAAAAAAACTCTCCCCAATCTTTTTTCCCCTTCCCCTTTTTTGGGGCCCCTCTTTCCCCCAAAAAAACCCCCACCCCCACCCCACCCCAAAAACCCCAACCCCCCCACCAAAAATGGTTTTTGGCAAGGGGGTTTTATCCCCCCCCGCCCCCCAAAACGCTTTACCCCCCGGGGGCTTGGACTAAAAGGGGTGGGGGGGCTGCCCTTCTAGGGGCCCCCTCCCCCCCCAGGGGGAACCCCTATATTGAGGGCATGGGTCCGGGGATTTTGCCAGACCTTGTGCGATGGTGGGACAAAGGGAGAGGGGGAGAAGAGAAGGAAGGGGAAGGGGGGGAGGAAGGGGGGGAAGGGGGAGAGGGGGGGGTTGTGGGTTCTCGCACGGTAAAAAAAAAAAAAACATTTGAAAAACAAAAGTTTAAACTATGATTAAAAAAAAAAACGCAATTTTTTCGCCCCCCCCCCCTAAAAATTAAAAAAAAAAAAAAAAAAAGGGGGGTTTTTTTTAAAAGGGGCCTTTTTTTTTAAAATTTTTTTTTATCGGTTTTTTTAAAATTTTTTTAAAAATTTGTTTTTTTTTTTTTCATTTTTTTTTTTTCCCCCTTTTTAAACTTTTTAAAAAAAAAGGGCGTTTGTTTTTTTGGGGGGGGACGTTTTTTCAAAAAAAGGGGGGATTTTTTTTTTAAAAACATTGATTTTTTTCCCCTGTTTTTTTAGGGGTAAAAATTTGATTAATTCTTTTCTTTTTTTTGTTCCCTCTTTTTCTCTCTCTTTTTTCTCCCCCCCTCAAAAAATTAATTATCTCTCCACTCAAAAAACTCTTTTACCCTTTTTCCCTTTCCTTTTTCCCCCTTTCTCCCCTTTTTTCTCCCTCTCCCCTCCTTTCTTTTTCTTCCCCCTTCTCCTCTCTCTCCCCTTCCCCCCTTCTTCTCCTCCTCTCTTCTTTCCTTTTTCCTCTCCCCCTTTTTCCCTCACTTTATCTATCTTTTCTATCCTTCAAAATTCTATCTCCAACTTTTTTTATTTTTTTCTTTCCCCTGAAAGGGGGGGGGCATCCCCTTTAAACTCATGCTTAATTTCCCTTTTTTTTTAAACCTTTTTTTAAATTGTTACCTTTTTTTCCCCCCCCTTTTGCGGGGGACGGCCCCCCCTTTTTCATGCTTGTTTTTTGCCCCCCTGGGGGAAAAAAATTCCTGGTTTTTTAAGGGGGGGCGCGGGGGGAAGGGAAGCCAAAAAAAGTTTTGGGGACCCCCCAAAAAAACCCCCCTTTTTCAAATTTTACTGCACCGGGGGGGGGGGGGATAAAAAAACGAGGCCTTTAAGGTTTTGGTTTTTTTTGGGGGTGTGGTTTGTGGAGGGGGGGGGGGGTGAGTGGGGGTTTGGGGTTGGTGTGTGTTTGGGTTTGTTTTGGGGGTGTTGGGGGGGGTTTGGGGGGGGTTTGGGTGGTTGGGTTTGTTGGTTTGTGTTGGTGTGGTTTGTTTATTTAAATATAGGTTTTTTTCCATCTATTTTTTTTTTTTTTTTAAAAAGGGGGGCCCCTCCAAACATTTCGTTTCCCCCCCCCCGGTTCCCCTTTTCTAACATTTTTTTGGTCATTTAATCGTTTGGGAAAGGGGGGGTTGGAGGGGGGGTTAAAGTGATGATTTTTTTTTGTAGAAAAAAAAAAACAATAGATGGATAGAAAAAAAGAAATTAAAAAAACGTTTATGAAACATTTTGGTTTTGTTTAGTTTTGAAGGGGGGGCCCGATTTATGGATGGGGGGGGGGGAAAAAGCCCCAGTTTGGGGGGGAAAAAGGTTTTAAAAAACAGTTTTGGTTTTGATAGAAAAAAAAAAACCCCAAAAGGGGGCAAAAGGGGGCCCCGGGGGCCAAGGGAATTTGAATATAAAAAAAAAGTTGGGGGATAGGGGAAAAAAAAAACTACCATGATAGGGGGAAAAAAAAAAGGGGAAAACGGGGGGCGGGGTTTTAAAAAGATTTGATGGGGGAAACAGATAGTTTTAGAGGAAAAAAAAATAGCCCAGAATGGGGGGGGCAAAATAGGTAAAAAAAAGGAAAGGGATACCGTTTAAAAAACCCGGGGGGGCCGGGGGAAGGAAAAGGGGAAAAAAAAAAAAATTAGAAAATAGGGGGAGGGAAAAAAATTTTGACCCCCCCCCCCACCCCCCCACCCCCCCCCCCCCCTCCCCCCAAATTTTCCCCCCCCCCCCCAAAACCCCCACCCCCCCCCACACACACCCCCCCCCCACCCCTTCCCCCTCCCAAAAAAAAAAAAAACCCCCCCCCCTTCTTCAAAGTTTTAAAATCCCTTTTTCCCCCAAGGGGGGGGGAATTTTTCTCCCTTTTTACTTTTTTTGGGTCTAAAAAAAAAAGTGCCCCCCTTTGGGGTTTTTTTTCTCCTAAAAAAAACTCCCCCCACAAAAAACTACCAATTGGGCCCCTTTTTTGGGGGAGTGGACTTTGGTTGGTTTTTACCGGGTTTGGGGGGGGGGTTTTGGGCCCGGTGGTCCAAAACCTCTGTTTTTTGGGGGGGGGGTGGGGGAAAAAAAAGTACACCAAGGATGTTAGGTTTTGTAAGGAAAAATTTTTTTTAGTGTAGATTTTTTTTAAAAAGGGATGTTTTTTGGAAAAATTTTTTCGGGGGGTTGGCCCCCATTTTTTTTTTCTAGGGGGGAGGGTGGGGAAAAAAAAAAGAATTAAGGGGTTTTTTTTTTGGGGGGGAGTCATTTTTTTTTTTTAAAAAAAATTAAATTTTTTTTTAGCCCCCTTTTTCTAGGGGGATTTAAAAAAAAAAAGAAAAAAAAAAACCCAGTTTTTTTAAAAAATTTTTTGGTTTTTCTTAGTCTTTTTTTCCCTTTTTTTTTCCCAATTTTAAAACTTTTTTTTTCCGTCCCGATTTTATTTTTTTATTTTTCCCTTTTGTCGTTTTTTTCCTATTGATTTTATTTTTTTTTACCAAAAATCGGCTTTTTTTTTTTTTTCAATTTTTTCTTTATCTATCGTTGTTTTTTTTTTTTTATTTTTTTTTCATTACTATCTTTTTCGTTTTTTTTCCAAGGTTTCGTTGGTGTGGGGGGGGGGCCTTTTTTTACTTTTTCACCCCCAATTTCCGGGTTTTTTCCCAATTTAAAATCGGTGGGAAAAGCCGGGGATTTTTTTCCTTTTCACTATGAGGCCCTTTTTTTGTAAGTTTTTTTGGAATGAAAAAAGGGGGAGAAGGGGAAAGGGAGGGAGGGGAGGTCAAAAAAAACCCCGGGTGTTTAGGGTTTACATTGGGATTGTCTTTCTAAGCCCCCCTACTTATTGCGGTAAACTTTTGGGTTGTAATAATAAAATAGGGGAAAAAAATGGTAAAATTTTTAAAAATAATAGTAAAAATAGCAAAAAAATTTTAAAAAAAAAAAAAAAAAAAAAAAAAAAAAAAAAAAAATTAAAATGAATTTTTGGTTTAATTTGGAAAAAAAAAAATATAATTTTTTTTTGTTTTAGTAGTTTTTGGAAAAAATTAAAAAAAAAAGGTGTAAAATTTATAAAAAGTGTTAGAAAAAAAGTGGAACATTTATTTTTTTACCTTTTGCTATTTTTTTTTCCCCAGGGGGGATGTAACTTCCCCCCCCCTGGCGTTGCGGGGCCCTTTCCTCCTTCTCCCTTTTTCCTGAATCCCAAAGGGGGCCCCAGCGGGGGGGTTTTGTGGGGGAATTTTTTGGGGGGGGCCCCAAAAAAAAACGGGGGGGCCCTTCCCCCCCCAAGGGGACTCCCAAACGCTTCCCGGGGGTTGGGGTCAATCGTAGAGTACCTTTTTTGGGGGTCCCACCCCCAAGTCATCCCCACCGGGAGTACCCCACAGGAAAAAAACTTAATTTTTTAGCATTTATTTTTTTCCCCCCAGGGGTAATGGGGGGTTTTTTTTTAAATTTAAATTGGGTTGTGGGGGTGTTTTTTTTAGCTTAAAATATTTAGTAAAAAATTTTAGTTAGTCCCCACCATGGTAACCTTGTTGGTTGGGGGTTTTTGTGGTTTTTTGTAGGGGGTGGTATGTGTGTTTTTTTTAGCTAGTTATGGTTTTTTACAGTAAGTTATAGGAAACAAAAATAAATAGATTTTATTTATTTTAATAGTATTTTTCCCCAAATGAAAAACTTTTTGGTGGGGGGGTTAGGTTGGTGTTTTTTAGCTGGGTTTTATAGTAATTTAAGTTATTAGGTTTCGTCTTGGAAAAAACAGCAAAAAGTCCCCTCCCCTGATTTTGATTTTTCCAATTTTCTTTTTTTTGGTTTTTAAATTTTTTTCTATGGTTTTTTTTAATTATTTGCTATGGTTTTTTTTTTTATGAGATTTTACGTTTTTTTTTTTTGTTATGGGAAAATTTTTTTAGTTTTTTGGGGTTTTTTTTTTTTTCCCCTAAAAAGGGGGGCTGTTTTTTTAAAAAACGTGTTTTTGAGGGGGTGTTGTGTGGTGTGTTTTTTTGGGGTGGTTGGTTTTTTGGGTTTGTTTTGTGGTGTTTGTGTGTTGTGGTGTGGGGGGGTTGGGGGGGTTTGTTGTGTGTGTTGTTTGTGTGTGTTTGTTGTGTGTGTTGGTGTGTTGGGTTTTGGTTGTGGGGGGTTTTGGGTGGGTTGGGGTGGGGTTTGTGTGTTGTTGGTGGTTGTTTTGGGGGGGGGGTTTGTGGGGTTTGTGGTGTGGTGTGTTTGGGGGTGTTGTTGTGTGGTGTTTTTTTGTGTTGTTTGTTTTTGTGGGGTGTGTGTGTTGTTGGTTGTTGTGTGTTTGGGTGTTTTTGTTGGGTGGGTGTGGTTTTTGTTTGGGGGTTTGTGGTGGTGTGTGGGTTGTTGGGTTGGGTTTTGGGTTTTTGTGTGTTTTGGGTTTGGGGGGGTGGGGTGGTGGTGTGTTTTGTGTTGGGGTTTTGTGGTGTGTGGGGTGGGGTTGGGGGGGTGGGTTTTTTGGGGTTTTGTGGTTTTGTTGGTGTGGTTTGTGGTTTTGGTGGTGGGTGTGTGTGTGGTGTGGTGGGGGGTTGTGGGTTGTGTTGGGGGGTTTTGTTGTTGGGTGTGGGGTGGGTGTGTTGGTGGTGTTGTGTGTTGTGTGGGGTTTGGGTTTTTGGGTGGGGTGTTGGGGTTGTGTTGTGTTGTGTTGTTTGTTGGGTGTGGTGTGTGGTGTGTTGAGTGTGTTGTGTGGTTTTGTTGTGTTGGTGTGGTTGGTTTTGTGTTTTGTGTTGTGTGTGCTGTGTGTGGTGGTGTGTGTTGTGTGTGTGTGTGGGTTGTGTGTGTGTGGTGTGTGTTGTGTGTGTGTGTGTGGTTGGTGTGTTTAATTAGTTTACATTCCATAAAACCAAAAAAAAAAATATTCATTCCACAAAGCCCGTTTATTTATTTTTATCCTCCATTAACCAATAATGCTGTCATTTCAGGGTTTTTTTAATATTTTTTATTATTTAAAAAAAAAAATCCGGCCCTATTTTTCGATGTGTTTTTTTTCCCTTTTCGGCCCACGGTGTTTTGTGTAGGGGCCAAAGATACTTGGCACAATTTGATAAGAAACCGGCGTGCTCTATCATCTGGGACCGCCTGTTGGAACGTTCGCGAGGAGAGGACCATGAAGAAATCGTGTATGGGACCATTGAACAGAAGGACAACAATCACATCTTGGCTGCAGGTAGAGAGAACAATAATTTTAATTTCTTTCCTAATTTCCTAAAAAAAAAAATGTTCTAGTATTAATACTCCAAGTTTTTCCTCTTTCCCATTGTTTTAATTCTTAGGAAACTTTGGGAAAGCTGAGAGATTAATACTGATTAGGATACGTTGAAATTTGAGATTATTAACTCAAAACAATACCAAATCATTTCCTGTGTATCATAATGGTAAATATAATGAACAATAATGGTAAAAGTACATCAGATAAATCATTATTTTAGAATGTTTACTAAAGCATTTTCTGCAGGGGAGCAAGATAAAGTTCTCTTGAAAGAAAAAATCTCGCTTGCGCAAATTCGCTTGCTGTTCAATCATCCCGGGAAGATGCTTGCCCGACCGCAAGATAAATTTCTTGCGGGAGCAAGCGAGAGTGAGTGAGTGCGCCAGCGTTCGGTTCGGCTGACGTGGCGATGCTTTCTTCTTCAATAAAAGATGACTAATCAGTGTACTTTTGACAAATCAATTACACTTTCGTATTTTTAATATTCTATCATAAAAAGTTGAATCAAATAAGGGAGGTTGCAGCGTTTAATTAAGGGAAAACTATAATCGTCACAGCTGTATATATTGCTTTATAGGCATTCGAACAGGCTGAGGTAAACACTGGAATGTGTGACTTGTCAACAAAGCCGGTGTGCTGACCTAAAATCAACAACGTCTACACACCTCACTCTTACCCGATTGCGACAATACAATGGATATTAAGAAACACTGAGGACTTTACTATCGGTTTCCTGAGGAGATTGGCATCGCATAGTATACAGTTTATAAAAATAATGTAAGTACAAGTATCGAAAACAAGGTTAAGTACAAACAGTGATACACATTTTATCACACTTATCACACTAGTCAGTTGATCTTTGTTTTGCTTAAACAATCTCAGCCTCCGCGTCGCATCTCATGGAGCAAGCGGACGGTCGAACG
>JACEEZ010012324.1:62500-100000 GCA_016584305.1 Chionoecetes opilio | reverse complement strand
GGTATAGAGAAAATGGAAGAATTTAAGTCCCAGGACCAGATGAAAGTTTATCCCATAGATAAAGAATGCGAAGAGGTTGTTAGTGAGTCGTTAGTGCACATATTAGAAACCCCCTGTTGAATGGCGATGTGCGTATGTGGAGGAAGGAAATGTAGTACCATGTTTAAGAAGGGAGACAGAGGGCTAAAGTCAGAATGATTTATCGTAGTCTAACGTCAGTGGTAGGTGAAGTATCGGAATGTATTATAGCAAAAAAACATTAAAGAGCATTTAGAAAAACATTGTTTGGTCAATGATTTACAACATGGATTCACCAAAGTAGGTCATGTCTCACCAATTTATTTTCGAGTTTTTTATAGGAAAGTTTATGAGACGGCAGATAATGATAAGGATATGATATAATTACCCGGACTTTAGTAAGGCATTGGCAAGGTATCACACGAGCGACTCTAAAATAATATTAAGGCTCATGGAATAGATGGGAAGGTCTTTTGGATCAGGAGCTTGGCTAAGTGATAGGCAACTAAGAGTTAATATTAATGCGTTTCAAAATCTGAATGGACTGATGACACAGTGGAGTTCCACAAGGGTCGTTTTGGCGTCCATTACTTTTTTGATTACATCAACGACTTGGATAGTGCGAGTAGCAGTGATACCAACAAATTTGCTGATGATAATTCAAATAGGTAGGTAAGAGTAGGTGATAAGGTAGGTAGGATGTTGGAATCCACAGTCTGATGTAAAGATATTGCAGGGAGACTTATATATAACTTAAGAGTGATTCGTTATCGGCAGATGGAATTTAATATTGATAGTGCAGTGTTATGTATTTTGTAGAAAAAAAACTTGGTAATAGATAACCATACGCAAGTATCGCTTGAAAAAAGATCAGAAGGTGAGAAAAGATCTGGGAGTGAGGGTGAGCTCAGACCTCGGAACTAGGAAAAAGTATTGAGGCTAGAAATAGAGCTAATAGGGTGTTATGATTTCATTACCAGAGTGTGAAAGTAGCAGTGGCGGAAGTTCTTCTATAAGCGTTCTTTGGCTCTAGTCAGACTACACCTAGACTATGAGTTCAGTTTTGGTCTCATATTACAGACTGGATATAGCCTTGTTAGAATCAGTGCAGAGAAGGATGACAAAAGTGATACAAGGGATACGTAAATTAGTTATGAAAAGAGGATTGAAGCTATTAAATTTAACACTCACTCGAGAGACACAGAGTAACGGGCAATCTGATGGGACCTAATGGTCCATGGCAACGCCGCTCTATGTTTAAAACACATGTCATTGGGAAATAATAATGGGAAAACCATAGGTTCAACCTTGCTAATGCATTTCTTTCATTCCACGAGGCACCTGGGCTAAGTGAATGCCAGCTGAATTCAAACCCCGCATGTACAGAGCTAGGTCGATGGAATACCTTTGCAATTTCAAATCACCAAACCATGTACCCTTGTTTACACGACTACCTGAATTCCAAAACCCCAATATTCAATTCACTTGTGAGACTGAACATAATAATAAATACCATTTTTAGATATTGGACCATTACAAAATCGGGTAATCATTCAGCACTACCATTTTACAGAAAACCCACATCACAGGACTACCAACAAAATTAATTACAACATTCCGCCCAATTTAAGAAAAATTGATCCTCACGCTGGTTACTAGGGCGTACAATATTTGCTCTCATACACCCATTTCCACTTAGAAGTAGAGTACTGAGACACAACTCTTAAACTAAAGGTTATCCCCTGCAGTTTCATTAAACACGTACATTGGTAAAACAGTTAAAAAACTACACCTCACCCCTCCCCTAATTCAGACCGCTCAGAAAGCCGTTGTGTAATTTTATAATTCCCTCATAGGTAACAAATCTTTTTCCATCCGAAACAAAGCTCCACTCCTCGGCTTCGGCAAGGTTATCCACAAGTCTCGCTTAGGAGTAGTATTCAAGCCCCCTTATACGTTAGCACACTGTTTAAACGCAAGGAGAGAATCCCTGATGACCTGCGTTCCTCAGGTGGTGTACCAATTTAAAGTGCAGTAGCCCCTAACGCTGCTTAATTGGGCAGAGACCAAAACGGCCACATCACCAACTAGGAGCGCGGACATCGGGACTGTCTCACAGGTGATGGCAAACCGTGTCCAACCACCATTTTCAGCCATTCGGATCCTCCGAAGCCTCAGGCCACCCAATAAAACAAACCAAGACTTTAATATTATTACACACAAAGCTCCCACCGGACTCCACCGGTGGATATGTGAGAGCCTCCTCACCCACCACCACAAAAACCGTCCCTCTGCGCACAGGGCACCTCAACCCCGCTCCTGCTGCTTGTTTAGACCATGTGGGAATCCCACACTCCAACTGCGATGTTAATTGGTATGTGTAGGTATTTTATTTTTATTAACGTTTTAAATTTTTATCTTATTTTATTAATTAGGTTAGGCATTTTAAAGGTGCAAATATTTTAAAACTGTATATTTTCATTTTTTAACAAAAAAAAAATTGTATCCGATTTAGGCTGATGATGGCTATGTACTATACCGAAACGTTCAATAAACAATCAAGATGTTTTACCCGCTGCTGGTTTATATCTTCATTATTAGATCTCGATTCCCTCATGTGAGAAAGTATTGCCTCTACATATTATATATATAGATATATATATATAATATATATATATATATATATATAGACCATATATATATAGATATATCAATATATCATATTATAATATAGATATGATGAATATATACATATACATATATATAGATACATATATAGATATATATATAGATATATATATAATATATATACATATATATAGATATATTTATAATATGTATAATATATATATATCATATATATATATATATATATAACATTATATATATATATACATAGATATATATATATATATATACTATATATAGTATATATCATAGAGATAGATATATAATAGATATATATATTATATATATACATATATAGATATGTTTATATATATATATACATATATATATATTGTAATATATATTATAGTACAGATATATTATATAAATATACGGATATATAGATGATCATATATATATATCACATATAGAGATATAGAGAGAGAGTATACAGATAATATATATATATATCTATATATATATATATAACTATCTATATATATATATGTATAGAATATAATATATATATATATATCATATATACATATAGATAGTATAATACATATATTAGATATATATATATAGATAGAGAGATATATATAGACAGAGATAAGAGATAGATAATAGTAGTATAGATAGATATTAGATATGCCCCATAGATAATAGAGGGGAAGATAAGAATGATATAGATATATCTAGATGTGTTATAACAAAGAGAATATATAGTTATAGAGTAGCAGACATTATAGAGATATAAGATATATGTAGATGGAGGTATATATATAGAGAGAGAGTAGATTAGATACATAGAGAGATTAGATATAGAAGAGATACAGTAGATTAATAGATATATATAATGTATAGGAGATATGATATAATCTATATATGTAGAAGATATAGAGATATAATATAGATAGTGACATATATATATATATTATATTATTTATATAGAAGATACAATATATATTTAAGATAGATATAGGTATATAGATAATATAATATATATAGATTAGTTAAAGGGAGATAGAGCGATATATGTAGTTATAGTATATATTATATATATATAGAAGATAGTATACATAATATAGATAAATAGGATGTAGAGATAATCGAATATATAAGATATTATTATGGATAGATATATATAGATATATATATGTATATTATAATATGAATATAAGATATACGTATATATATATATATATAGTTGGATAGAGGATGAGATACATATAGATAGATGTAGTATACGATAGATACACATATTATATATGTTATATAGAGACTATATAATATATATAATATATATATAATAGGTTAGATATAGAGTATGATATATATATATACTATATCAGATATGTATTTTTTAGATATATAGATTGTATAGATATATATGATATATTTATATATATATATATATAGACATATATATATATATAATTTATATGTATATATATAATATATATATTTTAATATATATATATTATATATGTAATATATATATATTGTATATGTAATATTATATATATATATAATATATATGGTATATATATATATATATATATATATATGTATATATATATATATATAATTATAATCTATATATATAATTATATATTATATATGTAGAGGCAATACTTTCTCCATGAGGGATCGAGATCTATAATGAAAAGATATAAACCAGCGCGGGTAAGAAACATCTTGATTGTTTATCGAAGTTTCGGCTATAGGACATAAGCCATCATCAGCCTAAAATCGGATACAATTTTTTTGTAAAAATGAAAAATATACAAGTTATAAAAATTATTTGCACATTTACAAATGCCAACCTAAAAATATAATAAAATAAGAATAAAAATTATAAAACAGTAATAAAAATAAAAAATACTACACATACCAATTAAACATCGCAGTGGAGTGGGGATTCCACATGGTCTAAAAGCACAGGAGCGGGGTTGAGGTGCCCTGTGCGCAGAGGACGGTTTGTTGGTGGTGGGTGAGGCGGCTCTCACATATCCACCGGGTGGAGTCGTGGGAGCTTGTGTGTAATATATTAAATCTTGGTTTGTATTGGGTGGCCTGAGGCTCGAATGATCCCGAATGGCTGAAAATGGTGTGGTTTGACACGGTTTTTGCAGTCCTGTGAGTACAATCCCCCGATGCTCCGCGATCCTAGTGGTGAGGTGGCGTTTGGTCTGCCCAAATAAGCAGCGGTACAGCTACGCACTTAAATTGTACAACCACTGAGGAACGCAGGGCATCAGGGATTCTCTCCTTGAGGTTTAAAACAGTGTGCTAACGTATAAGGGGGCTTGGAATACTACTCTAGCGAGCTTTGGAAACATTGCCGAAGCAGGAGTTGAGCTTTGTTCGATTAAAAAGATTGTTACCTATGAAGGGAATTTAAAATACACACGGCTTTATGAGCGGTATGAATTAGGGAGGGGAGTGTGTGGTGTAGTTTAGTTAAAACTGTTTACCAATGTACGTGTTAATGAACTGCAGGGGATAACCATTAGTTTAAGAGTGTGTCTCAAGTACTCTAATTCTAAGTTGAAAAATGGTGTATGAAGAGCAAATATTGTAGCCCCTGTAACCAGCGGTGAGGATCAAATTTCTTAAATTGGGCGGAATGTTGGAAATTAAATTTTGTGGTCAGTCCTGTGATGAATGTGGGTTTCTGTAAATGGTAGTGCTGAATGAATTACCGATTTTGTAATGCACTATCTAAAAATGGTTAATTTATATTATGTTCAGTCTCAAAAGTGAACTGAATATTGGGCGTGTTTGGAATTCAGGAGTCGTGATGAAAACAAGTGGACATTGGTTGGTGATTTGCAAATTGCAAAGGTATCATCGACAAGCGTCTGTAAATAGGGGTTTGAAGTCAGCTGGGATTCACTAGCCAGGTGCTCTCGTGGAATGAAAGAAATGCATTAGCAAGGTTGACTAATGGGTTTCCATTATTATTTCCCAATGACATGTGTTTTAAACAAGTAGACGGCGTTTGGCCATGGGAAACCCATTAGGGTCCATCAGATTGCCCGTACTCGTGTCTCTCGAGGGAGTTGTAAATTTAATAGCTTCAATCTCTTTTACATACTAATTTACGTATCCCTTGTATCATTTTGGTCATCATTCTCTGCAATGATTCTAAAAAGGCTATATCCATTTCTGTAATATGGAGGACCAAAACGAAACCTCTAGCCTAGGTGTAGTCGACTAGAGCCAAAGAAAGCTTAGAAGAAACTTCCGCCACTGCTACTTCAACACTTCTGGTAATGAATCATAACACCCTATAGCTCTATTTCTAGCCTCAAACATTATTCTAGGGCGGAGGTCTGAGCACCCTCACTCCCAGATCTTTCTCACCTTCTGATCTTTTCAGCGATTTACATTGGTTGGTAGGTTATCTACTACAAGATTTTTTTCTACCAAAATACAAACAATGCACTTATCAATATTAAAATGCCATCTGGCCATATAAACTACTCACTCATTAGTATATATAAGTCTCCCTGCAATATTTTACAGCAGACTGGATCCACCAATCCTACATACCTTACCCCCCCCTCCCCTACATACTTACCTACCTATTGTATTAATCATCAGCAAATTTGTGGTATCACTGCTAATCCACTATCAAGTCGTTGATGTAAATCACAAAAAGTAAATGGACCAAAACAGGACCCGTGGAACGCCCAACTTTCATCAGTCCCCCATCAGATTTTAGAACCCATTAATATTAAAAACTCTAGTTGCCTAGCACTTAGCCCAAGTCTGATCCAACAAAGAACCTCCCATCTATTCCATGAGCCTTAATATTATTTTTAGAGTCGTCCGTGTGATACCTTGCCAAATGCCTTACTAAAGTCCAGGATATATATCAAAACTTATCATTAGTGCCGTCTCATAACTTTCCTATAAAAAAACGCAATAAATTGGTGAGACATGACCTACCATTTGGTGCAATCCATGTTGTAATCATTGACCAAACCAAGTTTTTCTAAATGCTCTTTAATGTTTTTTTTGCTATAATACATTCCGATAATTCACTACCACTGACGTTAGGGACTAACGGATAAAATCATTGGACTTTAGCCCTCGTCTCCCTTTCTTAAACAGTGGGACTACCATTTCCTTTCCTCACAATAACGGCACATCGCCTATATCAACCGATTCCTAAATAATGCTGCACTAACGAACTCACTAACAACCTTCTTCGCATCGTTTAATACTATGGGGATAAAACTTCATCTGGTCCTGGCGACTTAAAATTCTTCATTTATCTATACCTTCTTCCACCATTTTCTTAGTTATCTCAAATATCTTGACGTTTTTCTCATCGCTTCCTTTAAACAGCTGTTCACTTTCAGATATTGGCTGTGTATCCTCCTGAGTAAAAAAACACTTAAGAAATTAATTCATTTACATTTTAAAAACATATCCTCATCCGTATTTAAGACCTCACCTCTAATCTTAAGGCCCCACTAATTTCCCTTTTCTTCGTTTTATATACCTGATAGAAACCCTTAGGTCGTGTTTGCCTGTCCAGGCAATTTTAATACATAATTGTTCTTAGCTACTCTTGTTAATCTCTTCAATCTTCCCCACTTAGCTCTCTCTTTTCACTTATCTCCCCAATTAGCCCGAAAACAATACCCAGTCCCAAGTGCTTCAGAGAAATAATTCCCCCCAGTCCCCAGTGCCCCCAGATAAATATTCCCCTCAATAGTCATGAAACGGACCACCCATCGGGCCACCAGAGAGATATATTCTCCATATATCCGGAAAACCACACACCCCTGTCCCGCCTAGAAAAGCATATGTCCCGTTCCCAAGAGAATATTCTCCCACGGTCTCCCAAAAAGCATATATTCCAATTCCTTAAAAAAAAACACCTGTCCCTCAGAAAGGATATCCCACATCCCAAAGAAAGTATATCCCCCGTCCCCCCATGTGAAAATATATCCCCGTCACCAGAAAGTATATCCCCCGTCCCCAGAAAGTATACCCGTTCCCCAGAAAGTATATCACCGTCCCCAGAAAGTATAATCCCCGTTTTTTTTTTTTTTCTTTCGCCCCAAAACTTTATCCCTGTATCAGAATTATATCCCCAATCCCAAAGAAAGGTATCCCCGTCCCAAAAAAAAGTATAATCCGTCACCCAGGAAAGTATATCCCCGTCCCCAAGAAAATATGTCCCTCGGTCACCCGGAAAGTATATCCCCTGTCCGGTTTTTGTCTCATATGTACAAACATTGAGAACTACAACATACATAGAAAAATATACAGCATAAAGCATACAATATAAAGGTTGGTAAAAAGAATAATAATAATTTAATAATAATAATAATAATTAATAATAATAATAATAAAACATAATAAAATTAATACATAGTTAAATATATACAACAAAATAATAAATAAATAATTAAAATAATGCAGCATAAAAACCACAGCAATATGATAAAAAACATTAATAACAATGTATAAAAAGTTAGTACGACCAAAAAATGCTGCGTTCGAAAGACCAAAATGCCGAGTAGAAAGACCAAAATGCGAGTTACGAAAAGAAAGACCAAAGGATGCAGTGTTAGAAAGACCAAGATGCCGAGTTACAAAGACCAAAGATGCTCGATTGTTAGAAAGACCAAAAATGCCGAGTTAGAAAGACCAAAGATGGCCGCGTTAGAAAACCAAAGATGCCGTGTTAGAAAGACCAAAGATGCCGAGTTAGAAAGACCAAAGATGCGAGTTAGAAAAGACAAAATGCCGAGTTAGTAGACCACCACCACACCCTCATCATCACCACCACCATCACTTCTTCTTCATCTCGCAGCCATAACAAACCTCTCATCTTTACAACAGGCCACAAAAGTAAACTGACAAAATTAATACAACTGACGTAGGCGGTGAAGGAGGAGGAGGGAAACATAGGTAGCAGCTGGCACATGGTTAATAGACGACAAGGCGCACAGGTTCGAGCCCCGCGGAGCTTTGGTGAGCCGAGTAGAGGCCTCCCAGAGCGCCGTATGCCAGGAAGATGTAGAAGAGGTGAAGAATTGACTGCCATTCTTCCATCTCCTGTGTTGTTGTTGTTGTTAGGAGGAGGAGGAGGAGGAGAGGAGGGGAGGAGAGGAGGAGGAGGAGGAGGAGGAGGAGAGAGGAGAGGAGAGGAGGAGGAATGAAGGAGGAGGAGGAGGAGGAGAGGAGAAAGAAAAAAATGGAAATGTAATAATGTTACTGAGGTTAATATAGAGAAGAGAGAGAGAGAGAGAGAGAGAGAGAGAGAGAGAGAGAGAGAGAGAGAGAGAGAGAAGAGAGAGAAGAGAGAGAGAGAGAGAGAGAGAGACACAGGTGATGGCAGAGAGATATAATAGACAGTATATATACGATATATATATATATATATAGTAATAATATATTGTATATATATATATATATATATATATATATATATATATATATATATATATATATATATCAAGACAAATATCATAATGATGATAATAATGATGAAAATCAGACAAAAATATAACACAAACAAACAATATATATAAATTATCATGTTACAGAGGGGTAAAAGAGAAAGAAGAGGAGAGAGAGAGGAGGAGGAGGAGGAGGAGGAGGAGGAGGAGGAAGAGGAGGAGGAGGAGGACTTACGTCTTTGCAGGAGGCCACTTCAAAGTATCCCAGGAAGACTAGGAAACAATGCAAGGCCAGGTAGAAACTCAGCCAGGAGGAGGATGCGAACTGATGCTTCTGTCTTCCTCGAACCTAACAGCGAGAAAAACATAAAAAGAAAAAAAAAACACACAACACCAACAAACAACACACACACACACACCACACACACACACACACACACACACACACACACACACACACACACACACACATACACACACAGCCTTAAACACTCTAACATCAAACATCACGATAAAAACACAAAAAAACTCTAAAATCTACCCAACAATTCATAAAAAAACACCAAAGAAACACTGAAATCTTCCCATAAATTATTCAAAAAACACCAAAAAACACTAAAATCTTCCCATAAATTTATAAAAAAAAAACATAAACACAAAAATCTACCCATAAAATCATTAAGAGTCCTTCTCCTTCATCCTTCTCAACTGTGTGAAGGACGAGGAGAGTGAGAATGTCCTGCATGGTGGGATGCGTGGTGTGTCGATGCAAGGTTTCCGCAGCGTGGACCACGAGGAAATGAGAGGGGTATTGCAAAGCCTCTTCTCCAGTGAGGCTTTGGGTATGGATGGGCTCCCTTCTGGGGCATTTAAGTATGCGCCCCCCAGCCTGGTTACATGGCTCTGTCTCTTCATCAATGCCTGTGTCTGCCATCAGTACATACCCAGTCAGGTCTTGGCAGTGCTTATAGTGCCTTTACTGAAGAGCAAAGTGAAGGGCCCTGCTAACTCTGGCAATTGCAGGCCCATTGCCATAGCGACCGCCCTGTCCAAGGTGCTAGAGAAAGTGGTGCTCCATCGTCTTGAGGCCTACCTGTATACACTGGACAATCAGTTCAGCTATAAGAAAGGCCTTGGCACTGAGATGTGTGTGTGGACATTGAAGAATATCATTCATTACTACACCTCCAGAAATTCACCTGTTTATCCGTGTTTCCTGGATGCCAGAAAGGCGTTTGACAGAGTGAATTGCTGGAAGCTCTTTCATAAACTTTTCGTCAGGCGTACACCTGGGTACATTGTTAATTTATTAATGTACTGGTACACTACCCAGGAATTTACTGTTAAGTGGGGTAATTCCTTCTCGCTGTCCTTTAGTACTGCCAATGGTATCCGGCAGGGGGGGATTTTTTCTCCCTACCTGTACAATGTGTACACGGATGATTTCAGTGCCAACCTTCGTGATACAGGTATCGGCTGCCACATACATGATGGGTGCATCAACTCACTGAGCTATGCTGATGATATGGTACTGCTCGCACCCACTGCGGAAGCGTTGCAGGACCTTATCAATGTGTGTCAGGTGTATACCGCCAAGCATGACATTGTCTACAACACCATTAAGACAGAGTGCATGGTAGTATCACCGGCACGCACTCAGGTGGCTCGGTGGCTCGGTGGGTCTGCCCTCTCTTTTGTGGATAGATTCGCATACTTAGGCCATGTTATATCCCACGACATGACTGATGATGCAGATGTATCATCAAGCAGACAACCAAGCTTCTTGTCGTGGGTAATACTCTACAGAGGAAATTCTCCTACTGTAGCAGAGAGGTGAAGATGGAGTTATTCAGGAGTCACTGCTACTCTATATACTGCAACTCGCTGTGGTCGCGGTACAAGGTGGCCACTCTGAACCGCCTTAAGGTCTGTCACAATGATACCCTTAAGAGGCTTCTGGGGCTGCCCAGGTGTGCAGCTCGTCCCTGCTTTCGCTAGGAACGGGGTGAACAATCTGGATGTGATCCGATCACACTCCGTGTTCAGCTTAAGGAGTAGGGTGGAGCTCTCTCACTCCATCACACTTCTGTCAGCAGAGCTCGCTATGATTGCNGGGGGGGGAAGTGCTTTTACTTAAAAGCAAAGTGAAGGACCCTGCTAACTCTGGCAATTACAGGCCCATTGCCATAGCGACCAAGGTGCTGAAGAAAGTGGTGCTCCATTGTCTTG
Organism: Chionoecetes opilio; assembly: GCA_016584305.1. Taxonomy (NCBI): domain Eukaryota; kingdom Metazoa; phylum Arthropoda; class Malacostraca; order Decapoda; family Majidae; genus Chionoecetes; species Chionoecetes opilio. The sequence continues at coordinate 88,658 of JACEEZ010012324.1, read as the reverse complement.
AGGCCTACCTGTATACACTGGACAATCAGTTCAGCTATAAGAAAGGCCTTGGCACTGAGATGTGTGTGTGGACATTGAAGAATATCATTCACTACTACACCTCCAGAAATTCACCTGTTTATCTGTGTTTCCTGGATGCCAGAAAAGCGTTTGACAGAGTGAATTACTGGAAGCTATTTAATAAACTTCTCGTCAGGGATACACCTGTGTACATTGTTAATTTATTAATGTACTGGTACACTACCCAGGAATTTACTGTTAAGTGGGGTAATTCCTTCTCGCTGTCCTTTAGTACATCCAATGGTATTCGGCAGGGGGGGATTTTATCTCCCTACCTGTACAATGTGTACACGGATGATCTCAGTGCCAATCTTCGTGATACAGGTGTCGGCTGCCACATACATGATGGGTGCATCAACTCACTGAGCTATGCTGATGATATGGTACTGCTCGCACCCACTGCGGATGCGTTGTAGGACCTTATCAATGTGTGTCAGGTGTATGCTGCCAAGCATGACATTGTCTACAACACCACTAAGACAGAGTGCATGGTAGTACCACCGGCACGCACTCAGGTGAATTACCTCAAAACAGCGTGGCTTAGTGGGTTTGCCCTCACTTTTGTGGATAGATTCGCATACTTAGGCCATGTTATATCCCACGACATGACTGATGATGATGATATCATCAAGGAGACCACCAAGCTTCTTGTCGTGGGAAATATTCTACATAGGAAATTTTCCTACTGTAGCAGAGAGGTGAAGATGGAGTTATTCAGGAGTCACTGCTATTCTATATACTGCAACTCGCTGTGGTCGCGGTACAAGGTGGCCACTATGAACCGCCTTAAGGTCTGTCACAATGACATCCTTAAGAGGCTTCTGGGGCTGCCCAGGTGGTGCAGCTCGTCCCTGGCTTTCGCTAGGAACGGGGTGAACAATCTGGATGTGATCCGTCGACACTCCGTGTTCAGCTTAAGGAGTAGGGTGGAGCTTTCTGCAAACTCCATCATCACCTCCGTCAGGCAGAGCTCGGTCTATGTATGTGGACCTATACAACAGCGGTGACTGGTCCTGCTGTTTGTACATAATGTGGGGTAGCACAGGTGTCCATGTATGTATACCGTATGTACTATATGCACTTTGGTACTATGTCCCCTAATGTGCCTTTGTTTTGCTCTAGTACTTAAGTTACCTCTTTGTCTTGTTGTTGTTGCTTTTTTAGCCTGTATGCCTCCGGGCGATAATAAAATTATTATTATTTTTTATATATATATATATATATATATATATATATATATATATATATATATATATAATATATATATATATATATATAATATATATATATATATATATATATATATATATATATATTATATATATATATATACATATATATATAATATATATATATATATATATATGATATATATATAAACTAACAAAGATAATAATCTATCTATAATAATATAAGCGAAAGTGTGTGTGTGTGTGTGTGTGTGTGTGTGTGTCTGTCTGTCCGCTCTGGGTGCCGCCCCCTGTGGCGGAATCCCCTCATATGGCACAGTTTTGGAATCGGGTCGACCAGGGGAAGGTTTTAAGCCCACTTATAAGATGATCCGATCACTTTTTTTTTTTTTTTTTTAGCAGCCTATTAGCGAGAATTGTGAAAAAAAGTGGTTGCGAGAATTGAGGAAACCTTGATGTAGGATGATGGGTAATGGGTGAGTGAATGGGTGGGGTGATGGGTAATGGGTGTGGGGTGATGGGTGAGTGAATGGGTGGTGGGTGATGGGTTGGGGGTGATGGGTGAGGGAATAGGTGGGGGGTGATGGGTAATGGGTGAGTGAATGCGTGTGTGGTGATGGTTAATGGGTGAGTGAATGGGTGGGGGTGATGGGTAATGGGTGAGTGAATGCGTGTGTGGTGATGGTTAATGGGTGAGTGAATGGGTGGGGGGTGATGGTTAATGGGTGAGTGAATGGGTGGGGGGTGATGTGAATTGGTTGGCGTTAATATACATTTCTACATCCATGATTTCATGAAAGTTAGAAGGGGCTATCTGGAGAGTCTGTGTTTGGTGGGCCGAAGGCCCACCAAACGCAGGTGGTGGGCCGAAGGCCCACCAATAGCCCTCCGCAGGAGCTAGCCAAAAAGTCCGCCTGGAGGGCGGCTTTGCGGCTAGTAACTAATAAAAACCCTAATAGAGTGGTGCATGAGTGGACCAACCTTAGCAGTCAGGGATAGTGAGCGCGGGTTCGATAGAGAGCTTGAAGGGAAGGTTGGATCAAGTCAAAGAAGCTGAAGAGGAGGAGGAGGAGGAGGAGGAGGAGGAGGAGGAGGAGGAGGAGGAGGAGGAGGAGGAGGAGGAGGAGGAGGAGGAGGAGGACGAGGAGGAGGAGGAAGGGGAGGAGAAAGAGGAGGAAGAGGAGGAGGAGGAAGAAGAAGAGGCAAGTCAGAAAGATGAAAAAAAACTCTCTTACTGAACTTGACAAATCAATAACAAAACTGGTGAAACACGAGAAACGAACACAAATATTTATCAAAGAAACACTATTAGTCTTACTTCTGCCCTAACATGAGTAACCTATGGTCTAATCCAGTGTTTCTTAACCTATTTATCACATCGCCCCCTTTAGTGGTTAGTCCTTGCCTCCATGCCCTCCCCCCTTCCCTTCACTTCTTCAACCAAGATATTTCAAAATAATTCTGAGTCAGTAAGAAAAGCTGAAAAAAATGTGAGTTTTTAACACTTTAATTGTGCACATCATTTTTCATTAACACCTAGTATATACCCAGCAGATTTAGTTAGATCACGCCGCCGCACACCAAAAGCTACGCGCGCTACGTGACGTATGTGTGCTACGTGTCTTTGAATTGCTGCAGTGGTTATTCATTTAGGTACCGCAGACGAGAACCTATGCTACGTAGGCCACGCGCTATGTGACGAGGCCACATAGCTTCAGATTGCATAGGGAGTAATTTTTTTCTGGCATAGCTTTGGTTACACAAGCTCAGCAGACCCTTTCTTCTCATTCTTATGATTGATGTGGCGGGGTGAGGAGAGTCGCGTCATCTGTCAAGGCTATCGCACGCTGTCTCTCTCTTGATTCTGCACCAGTGGTGGAAACAGCAGAAGGATGGAGGAGCTTACTGAGGGAAAGAAGAAGTACCCCTGCTTATATATTAAATGGGTTTCTTATATTCCTTTCAATCAGCTGCAAAACATACTATAACTGTGAAGGTGATAATCGAAAATATTGCTTGAATTATTCTTCATCACAGCAAAGTTCCTGTACCAGATGATGGTACTCGCCAAAATGTTCTCTTTTCAAGTTTGTTTCGTGTACCCACTTCCTTCTCTTCTTGGAAAATGCCAAAATCAGCAACATAATTTATTAATCTGGCTCATCACCACACCACAGAACACAACTTGAATAGTAGCATGTAACTGAGGGCACAGCTTGGTATATGTGTCTTCTGGTGTACGGACGAAATAACGTGCATAGCTAGCACACAAGCGTAGTATTACGGCACTGGATAGATATTATATGTATGTGTATAATCTTAGTATCTGACTAAAGCAGGATGTCTGTGTGTCAGTGTGTCCTCTACCGTCACCCGTCTGTCTGAGGCACCACCGCCTTTTGATGACATCATGCTGACCAAGTAACCACGCTATCCCATATAATGATGACGTGGATAGCCAGCCTGGTGTTTGGAAGCAACACGTGATGCTGACCGCGCTCCGCTGGCATGGGAGAGATGCACACCGGAACCGGGGAGGTTCCGGCCAAACTCCCTTATTATGATGCCTACACACCGGAGACAGGCAGAACAAGAGGAGACGCGACCCCTAGCGCTCCGATACAAGACTCCTCTGAGAGTCTGTGCGTACTCACACACCTGTCCTGTGTGTGTGTGTGTACCTTGTCACGTAAATAATTGTTATGGCCTGTCGAGAAGATATTAGTTTCATTTTCCGTTTGTAAAGAACCCCGTGACATTATTATTGTTCAAACTTCATAGTGTACACATATATTATATATATATTTGTAACAGTATATTGTCATACTCGATTCCTTGGCACTTAAAATACTTATACTTTACTTAAAAAACCGCTCGACCACGACTAGCCAATACCACCTTATTGATGTGTACCTCTGGGCAGCAAAGCAAGTTACCTGCCTATCAAGAGGGCATCCCAGGCAATCACCCCTACAGGTCATTGACCTGTATGTTAAATTTGTTGACCCCAGCTATCTTTAAAGAACAAGACTAAAAAAGGATAACTGTGGGGTTGCTCGCGTAGCTTCTGGTGTGCGGTGGCCTTCGCTTCAAGCGAAGGCATAATAATTATTATGGCAAGAATTGATAATAATTAGGGTGCGACCGTACTGGGAGCGAGAAGGCGAGCGAGAGCTATAAAAAAAATAGATAACTCTCTGGCCGTATGATAATTATATTATCAATAATAATAATAATAGTAATAATAATAGTAATAATAACAATAATAATAATAAAAATAATATTAAAATAATAATAATAACTGATGATGATATTAATAATATTGATAATAATAATAATAATAATAATATTGATAATAATTATAATAATACAATAATGATAATATTGATTATAATTCTGATACTTATAATGATAAAAGTAATAATGGTAATTTTGATAGGATAATAATAGTAATAATGTTAATAATAGTTATAATAATAGTAATAACAATAACATTGATACCAATAATAACTATAATAATGATGATAACGATAATGACAATAATAATAATAATAATAATAATAATAATAATAATAATAATAACAATAATAGTACTAACAATAATAAAAATAGTAATAAAAAAATATTGCTTAAGAGTCTAGAAAGTTAGCAAAACCTGGCAAGACATTGCCGTAGAGTTATTCAGCCACACTTTCTTCTCTGAAGCGACTTTCTTCGCTCAGCCTCGCAGCGAGCTTCATGTTAGAGCGAAGGCCGAGCTTAAGTTAATTACTTAGCAGTTCTTCCTTTTTCTCTATTGTCTCACGCCCCCCTAGGTAATTAATTACCCATTCCCCCAGGTTAAGAACTTCTGGTCTAATCTAACATACATTACTAACACATCTATAACTCACAACAACCTGCCATCTACTTTACTTAACCGTACATACTAACACTGCCACTCCATTATCACCCCGTCCCTCACTCTTACTCCAGTCTACTTACTGCGCCTTATATCTCCCTTGCTACACTAGATATCACTCCAACACACACACACGCACGCACGCACGCACCCACGCACGCGCACGCACGCACGCACGCACGCACGCACGCACGCACGCACGCACGCACGCACGCACGCACGCACGCACGCACGCACGCACGCACGCACGCACGCACGCACATACACACACACACACACACATAGACACACACACACACACACACACACACCACACACGCACACACACACACACACACACACACACACACACACACACACACACACACACACACACACACACACACACACACACACACACACACACATTAAGATAATTAGAGGAGGATGAGATCAAAGAAGAAGAATATAAGAATACGAAGATGGCAGTCAGTAATCACTTCTAATATATATAATAACTTGCATTACTATTACTATCAAATTACAACTATTATCACAGAAGTGTAACAAGTATTATAACTTCCATACAGGATATTATCATGTACTGAACATCAAAAGAAACAGTATATTTTTAGGTGCCGCAACACAGCAACACCACCCCCAGCCCCCACCACCGTCAACACCGCCTTGCTTCAGAGCGCATCGCGCTGATTCAGTTCACTCCAACCCTGCCGACCTCACCAGTAACCTGACGAGGCACTACCACTACCATCCATCCCTCACCTACGGACCTGAGCGCGCGAACCACCACAACTGCCTGAGTATATCGTTCATATTTCTTATTTGTATGTTTATATGTTATTATTTTTCTTATATGACCTCTTTGACAGATTGTGTTTATCCGGCCACTGAACATCCTTCATCCAGGCACCCAACCACCTGATGTGTTCATCCTTCAGTCACCGGAACTCACCTTATCATTCACCAATGATAGTAGTTAACAGCTAAGTAATATTTTACAGTTTTAGGTGGGCAGTTATTCCTTTAGTGTCTAACACAGTGGTGGGCAGGTATACATTTCTTGTCTAACACAGTGATGCTCAGATACACAACACATTTACGGGCAATTTCAAGGTTAGAAGAATTATAGTGCTGTTTTAGCCTGCATTTTCATTTACATTTACAATGGCTACGTTCAGTACATCTGTTCAGACACCGTCATGGCGCTTCAATCGTGATGTTCAGCAAACATATGGTTATCCTTTATACACAAGGCGAAGTTCTAGACCGCAGTATTCCCACAACATTTTCCTTTCTACACACGATAGAGGTAGGTTTTCTTCCCGAAATATGCAACATAGGCATTACACAAGTACACCGTATCAGGTGAAGCGGCAATATCAAAGGCATAATAGCTACAAATACGCAAATAATAGGTATTTTTGTTTCTTTTGCAGTCTCAGGACATATTCTGTCACATTCAATAGACCATAGACTACAATCACAGATCACAGTCACAGATCAATAGACTACAATCAGTAAGCATTTTACAAGAAACAGTACTGCATATATCACAATTCCTGGACACATAACACTAACGAGTGCCGTAGTTTGCAACACAGGCAACAACAATTAATCCCTCCAGCCGTCGGGGGAAGTTATGGGCGCCGTACAGGACGCCCCTACGTAACACATGTCCCTCATGCAACCACACACAATGAGAAAATAGGACAGGCTTCACCAGAAATTAACATGGAGAAACAATTTTTTCCTTTACCCATGCCAGGCAAGGTTAAACCTATCATTACAGCTCATATTACTAAGCAAGCATTTACAGGGTACCTTCGAAGTGACATTACGGCAAATGATGATGATTTAGCCGAGGTACATCGTTTAACGTTTAGATAGGAACATCTACTTTATACGAAGTCCTCTCTGTGCCTGTCATGCACAAGGACAAGCAATTAACTGCTGTCATGGACACAGGTGCAGGAGAAAATATCATGGACATAGATACGCTGAATGCATTACGTAAGGAAACGAAATCTGCCCTTTTCTTAGAACCTCAGTCAATCAGACTGACAGGTTTAGATTGCAGTTAAAATGTCAGTCAGTAATCACTTCTAACATATATAATAACTTGCATTACTATTACTATTAAATTCCAACTATTATCACACAAGTGTAACAAGTATTATTCCACATCATACCAAATAAGCCCAACTTATCATTTTACGGCTCGCAATGCTTCACCAGCTACCTTTGCATTTACCTTAATAACATTTACCTCTATTCAGAAGCTTTTACTATTCGACTCCCATGGAAATTTAATTTGGTGTACATTTTGCTTTCTCACTCCCGTGGAGAACACCAAATCAATTTTTTAAATTCACCTGAGTGACAGTTTCCTGTCCTCATGCATAATCCATACTTTAATGGTTAATCAGGTTTCGTTAGCACATGATTCTTACAAGATCAATCAATACAAGAGTGCTCATCACTCTACCTATTATACGTCACCATGTTTTCTGAAGTTCATTCAAATGTGTAAACTTCATTCATTTTCTCTGCCAGTCAGTTTTACACTCGCTGATGTCAAAATATTTTCTACATCAGCATTTAATTATTATTATTTATGAATGATATTTTGGCAAACGTAGATTTACCCACAACAATGCAACGATATTAATGTGTATCCAGCGATGTCTCTACCTATGTTATTTATGCATTTTGACCATTTACATATTACTAGGTTACTTATACCACAGTTACCCACACTGATACACCCACACAGATTGTATCAGGCGAGGTATTGTCTATTTTTACTTATATTTCTACAGACCATTGCATTATTTTACTGACTCAGTACTATTACTCATACATCAATTGTTATACTATGCACCCAGCAGCAGCTCTACAGTCAGACGAGCCTTCGTCATTACTTGACACATTCAGGGTTTTCTACGATTACACCCTCATTACTTGAACTGTTGTTTTCTCAATTTTCCATGTACTTTTTACAGTTACTTTCGCTGACAGTTTTTGAGCATCCTAGCTACAGTCTACGGTACACACTTTACATTTGAACTTTTTTATCAGTGATTTGTACACATTGTGGATTTACCCACGCTAGTACTGACACATACATATTTTTACTCGGCCATGTCATTGGCTTTGATTTTGAACATCACGTAAACCATTGTTTTCTTCATTAGCATTTGTAACATTTACAACATGATACTTGGAATTCAAGCGGCCCAGCCTTACATCTCCGGTCCCGCCCAATTCTACGTAAAAATAAATAATAATTCTGTGTATTTAGCTCAGATTTTACACACTTATAGAGATAGGAATTAGGCTTTGGGAAGTTTAGAGTGTATGATGCATATATTGTATGTATGTATATAGCCTTTAGTTAGGTGTACAGCTTCTTTGACCTCTTTCCATTTCCTAGCTAATTCTTATATGACTAATTTGAGGACAAATTCTTTAGTGGCCCGAGCAATGTCAGTCAGTAATCACTTCTAACATTTATAATAACTTGCATTACTATTACTATTAAATTACAACTATTATCACACAAATGTAACAAGTATTATAACTTCCATACAGGATATTTCCATGTACTTAACATCAAAAGAAACATTATATTTTTAGGAACGTCATAAACATATAATTATATAAATATAATGTTTATATAATTATATGTATATCTTTCCTGGTTCATCGTGAGAACCAAGTACAGCTTGCACCTTGTTAGCTCGAGCAAGTAGGTCACAGGCCACATGTATATGTATCAGCCTTTTATAAATGTCAACGACAGTTAGTAACAGGAGGAAGGAGTGGTCAGAAGCCGGGGAAGGAAGACAGAACACCTCGTATAACGATACCAACAACAAGCTCATCTCACGAGCTCCGCCGACACTCCCTGGCTGGTTCACTGCATATCTGGTTGTAATAATCTAAGTTCCTTATTGGACTTGTAAATAAATGAGTACCCACAAGAAGTACCATTTTAACTTAGCCCAAGCAAGTCTCTACAATTACACAGACTTATAAAGAAAAAAATAAAGATGATGATGATTAAGACGAAGAAGAAAAAGAAAAAAGAGAAATATAAAGTAAATTAGAAGACGAGGAAGAAGAACAAAAGATAATATTGATGGAGAAAATGAAAAAAAAAAAGAAGGAAGAATAGGGAATAGCATCGATATAGAAAGTTAGCTGAGTGACTGACACACCTAGACACACACAGAGATTAATCCTTGACCGGTGTAAAAATACCGCCATTCTTTGCGTGTGACACTGTAGCCGGGTGTTGGGGAACGCTGGGGGGAAGGTAAAAAAAGGTTTCTCTGTTATGCATCACACTGGACACTATCATCACACTGGACAATATCATCACACTGGACACTATCACCACACTGGACAATATCATCACACTGGACAATATCATCACACTGGACACTATCACCACACTGGACAATATCATCACACTGGACACTAACATCACACTAGACACTATCATCACACTGGACAATATCATCACACTGGACACTATCACCACACTGGACAATATCATCACACTGGACAACATCATCACACTAGACACTATCATCACACTGGACAACATCATCACACTAGACACTATCATCACACGGGACAATATCATCACACTGGACAATATCATCACACTGGACAACATCATCACACTGGACACTATCATCACACTGGACAATATCATCACACTGGACACTATCACCACACTGGACAATATCATCACACTGGACAACATCCTCACACTAGACACTATCTTCACACGGGACAATATCATCACACTGGACAATATCATCACACTGGACAACATCATCACACGGGACACTATCATCACACTGGACAACATCATCACACGGGACACTATCATCACACTGAACAACATCATCACACTGGACAATATCATCACACTGGACAATATCATCACACTGGACAATATCATCACTAGACAATATCATCACACTGGACAATATCATCACACTGGACACTATCATCACACTGGACAATATCATCACACTGGACAACATCATCACACTGGACAATATCATCACACTGGACAATATCATCACACTGGACAATATCATCACACTGGACAATATCATCACACTGGACAATATCATCACACTGGACACTATCATCACACTGGACAATATCATCACACTTGACAACATCATCACACTGGACAATATCATCACACTGGACAATATCATCACACTGAACAATATCATCACACTGGACATTATCATCACACTGGAAAATATCATCACACTGGACAGTGTCATCACACTGGACAATATCATCACACTGGACAATATCATCACACTGGACAATATCATCACACTGGACAATATCATCACACTGGACAATGTCATCACACTGGACAATATTATCACACTGGACAACATCATCACACTGGACAATATCATCACACTGGACAATGCCATCACACTGGACAATATCATCACACTGGTCAATATTATCACACTGGACAATATCATCACACTGGACAATGTCATCACACTGGACACTATCATCACACTGGACAATATAATCACAATGGACAGCATCATCACACTGGACAATATCATCACACTGGACAGCATCATCACACTGGACACTATCATCACACTGGACAATATAATTACAATGGACAATGTCATCACACTGGACAATGTCATCACACTGGACAATATCATCACACTGGACAACATCATCACACTAGACACTATTATCACACTGGACAATATAATCACACTAGACAATATCATCACACTGGACAATATCATCAGACGGGACAAAATTATCACACTGGACATTATCATCACACTGGAAAATATCATCACACTGGACAATATCATCACACTGGACAATATCACCACACTGGACGATATCATCACACTGGACAATATCATCACACGGGACAATATCATCACACTGGACAATATTATCACACTGGACAATATCATCACACTGGACAATATCACCACACTGGACAATATCATCACACTGGACAATATCATCACACGGGACAATATCATCACACTGGACAATATTATCACACTGGACATTATCATCACACTGGAAAATATCATCACACTGGACAATATCATCACACTGGAAAATATCATCACACTGGACAATATCATCACACTGGACAATATCATCACACTGGACAATATCACCACACTGGTCAATATCATCACACTGGACAATATCATCACACTGGACAATATCATCACACTGGACAATATTATCACACTGGACATTATCATCACACTGGAAAATATCATCACACTGGACAATATCATCACACTGGACAATATCACCACACTGGTCAATATCATCACACTGGACAATATTATCACACTGGACATTATCATCACACTGGAAAATATCATCACACTGGACAATATCATCACACTGGACAATATTATCACACTGGACATTATCATCACACTGGAAAATATCATCACACTGGACAATATCATCACACTGGACAATATTATCACACTGGACATTATCATCACACTGGAAAATATCATCACACGGGACAATATCACCACACTGGTCAATATCATCACACTGGACAATATCATCACACGGGACAATATCATCACACTGGACAATATCATCACACTGGACAATATCATCACACTGGACAATATCATCACACGGGACAATATTATCACACTGGACATTATCATCACACTGGAAAATATCATCACACTGGACAGTGTCATCACACTGGACAATATCATCACACTGGACAATATCATAACACTGGATAATATCATCACACTGGACAATATTATCAAGAAAAATCAGTACCATACAGTTATCATCTCCGTGACAGCCAACGCGACAAAGGCTGAAGTAAGGGATGTGTTGCTGCCATAATGTTGGTTTTGTGTTTTTCATGTATGATTTCCCTCTTCCCCCCCCCCCCCCCCTTAAAAAAATGCAATAAAATAGATGCAAAATCTGAAAATAAACGTCTTTTTAGGATTTCTATCGTGGAAATTATTATTAATAGGCACCTTGCATATACCGGGACACACTAATATCTTGGGCGACTTCAATGCTACTACTGGCACTGTGAGAGATGGCTTTGAGTTATGTGTTGGTCCCCATGGTTCCGGTACCAGAAGCAGTAACAGTTCTCACCTTCTGAATTTTGTAAGATCCAGAAAGTTGAGAATTGCAGGATCTTGGTATCAGAGACCAGAGCTGCACCGCTGGACATGGTATAGTAATGCCGGAGGGGTAGCTAAGGAGATCGACCACATCCTCGTTAGTACTCGTTGGAGGATCCTCCAGAACTGCAGGGTTTACCGGAGTGCTGAGTTCTTTGCAGCTGATCACAGACTTGTTGTTGCTACACTTAAGCTTCATGTCAAGTCCAGAAGAATCTCAAGAGGTAACCATACTGTGTTTCATCTTGAGAAGCTGAAGGACTTGACATGTGTCAATGAGTACGCGGTGGTAGTCTCAAATCGGTTTAATGTACTCGGTGCTCTCGAGAACCCTGTAGAGTTGTGGGATACCTTCAAACGTTAAACTCTCCAGGCAGCCAAGGAGTGTATTGGGGAGCGCCCGAGGTCAAGACGTGGTTTTTTCTCGACGGAGACGCTGGAGAATATCCAGGAGAGTCGGGCTGCCAGGTTTGCTGGGAACCGGGACCAGCACAGGGCTCTGTTACGCAGGACTAGAACCCTCCTAGGGGGAGAAAAAGAGAGGTATGTCAAGAGTCTCGCTGAGGATGTCGAGGGCCATTTGAACGCTAATGACCTCCGACCCACCTACCGAGCCCTGAAGAAGCTCCGTTCCAAGTCTTCATCTCGGGCGAGTGCTATCCGAGCAGCAGGTGGGCGCCTCGTGTCGGACATGGATGGGCAGATGACTCGTTGGGCTGAGTACTTTGGGCAGTTGTTCACGGTTGACCCTCCAATTGGGCAGCTTCACACCACTGGATTTACGGGCAGTGGATGCCGATCCTCCCATTGACGTTACCGCATCCTCTCTTGACGAAGTCAAAGAGGTTGTAGAAAAGTTGAAGGGTGGAAAGGCATCTGGTGTTTGTAATATCAGTGCGGAGCTCCTCAAAGCTGGGGGTGAGGCCATAATCCGCGGGTTGCATGCTTACCTGACTGCCGTGTGGCAATCAGGTACCATTCCTCCTGACTGGAAAAGAGATCTGGTCGTCCCTAGCTGGAAAGGGAAAGGGGACCGTCAGAACTGCAACAATTACCGTGGTATTACATTGCTCAGCGTGCCAGGCAAGGTGCTTGCCCATCTATTGCTGACATGGATCCGTAGCCATCTGCTGAAGCATCAGAGACCTAAGCAGTCTGGGTTCACGCCTGTTAAGTCAACAACGGACCGTATCCTAGCGCTTCGTGTACCGGTGAAACGCCGACGTGGGTTTCGATAGGGGATGGATGGTTGCAGCCCATGCTGATCTCAAGAAGGTGTTTGACTCAGTGCATCGTGAGTCACTCTGGGATCTTCTGCGATTTCGCGGGATTCCTGCATGGACTATTGGTTTGATGACTGGTCTGTACTCTGGGACTGAGAGTACTGTGAAGAGTGGGGGAGGTGTTTCCATCTTCTTTCCTGTGAATACAGGAGTGAGGCAAGGATGCGTCCTTGCCCCATCATTTTTCAACACTTGTATGGACTGGGTTGTAGATCAAATAGATTGTGGAGCATCCCTCGGCAACACCAAGATCACTGATCTTGTTTTTGCCGATGATGTAGTAATCCTTACTGAGTCGCTTGAGGTCCTGGTGATGGCTCTCTAGGCGCTGCACGAGGAGGCAAAGCCTTTGGGACTTGAGGTCTCCTGGCTTAAGACCAAGGTTCAGGTGTTTGGAGGCTTATTAGATGAAACAGTACAGTTTGTTCATGCGTGCGGCGAGGACATTGAGATCGTGGACAGTTTTACATACCTTGGTAGCGCAGTCCATAATGACGGCGGGTCGCGTCAAAAAGTCTTACGGCGGATTGGCATAGCCTACGGTGTTATGGACTCGCTCAGCACGAGTATTTGGCGTTGTCTGTACCAGTGCAGGAGGACAAAGATCCAGTTCTTCAAGTCGTTTGTGATCCCTGTCTGACTCTATGGTTGTGAGACATGGACACTAAATAGCGACTTGAACAGGCGAATCGATGCCTTTGGTAATAAGTGTCTTCGCAGAATCATGGGGTATCGCTGGGATGATTACGTGTCAAATCAGCGATTGTACCGTGAGACTGAATCGAGGCCTATTATCTGCATTGTCCGTCAGCGTCAACTTCGGCTATATGGGCATGTGGCACGCTACCCTGAAACCGATCCTTCCCATCGAGTTTTATCTGTAAGAGACAATCCGGCGTGGAGGAGGCCAAGGGGCGATCACAAGGCTCGTGGCTAGGGCAAGTTGATGTTTCCTGTCGGTAATTGCTTGGTATGGGAAGGATGCCTGCATAGGGACTCGCGCGTGGTGACCCCCGGGAGTGGTGTCGTAGGGTGGGCGAGGCGACGCGCCCCCCGGCGTATGCTCCCAATGATTGATTGATTGCATATACCGAACATAATTAGTGACATCATATTTAATGAGATACTTGACAGTTCTTCTATATTCTCCCTTAGTTCACGCATCCCCCCTACCCCCCAGGGTAAATACTCACACCCCGGAGGGACGTACGCCCCTTAGGTTAATATCCGCTGTTATAGAGATAGGATACTTTATTTAGGGAGAGCCCGTCAGGGTGGCAAGGTTGGTAGAGACGTGAGTTACCAATGTGCAGCGTCCCTGTGCATTCGGTCAGCGGTTCGAGTCCGCCTAGTTCATGCTGACGTGGCGGCGCTTTGTATAGTCAATAACCTTGTAGTTGGTACTTGCAAAGTGTCTAGATAGGATGAAAATCTTATCTTATCTTATCTTATTTAGGGAGAATGCCTTCATTATTTTCATTTAGTGTTGACTTAGTGTCATATTTAGGAATAATTCATGAATTGCTATGTATTCTTAAGTGACAAAAACTTAGAAATTATGGTTCATCAACTACCTTGTCACCTCTACTACCATCAATCAGTCTTGTCGAGGGTGAAGGGAGAGTTAATGTTCAGTAATTATGTCACAGCCTAGGTTCAAGTATTTGGTCTTCACGATATATCCTCATTATTTCTTTAATTTTTCTTTCCTGAATATTAATTTTTTTAAATTTTATTTCATAATGTATCCTTTTTTGATTCACCATGCTTCCTTTCAAAATTTAGTGTACGGTTATTTTCACATTTATTGGAAGTCATAGAGGTAAATAAATAATTATAATGATAATAAGATGCAATACGAATACACCCTTACTTACCAATAATTCCCTCACTCACTCACTCACTCACTCACTCACTCACTCACTCTCACACACTTACCTAGCGTCACAATGGTCACGTGTCGCCAGCCTAGGTGTGACAAGGCGGCCTCCATCGCCCGGGCCACTTGCAGGCTGGAGGGCGTGACCAGGGCCACGTGACTGCCCCCTCCGTCATCCTTCACCGTCACGCCGCCCGCCCCTGCACCGTCACCCTCACCGTCACCGTCACCGTTACCGTCACCGTCACCAGCCTCTTCCTCCACGCCCTCTTCCTCCTCCTCCTCCTTCTCCTCCTCTTCTTCCTCTGTCTTTGTGTGGATGCGTTTCGGTGTCGCGTCCATCTCTCGTGAAGGAATCTGTAGGTAGAGATGGTATTTTGTATTAGTAGTGGTAGTAGTATTAGTATTTGTTGTAGTAGTAGTAGTAGTAGTAGTAGTAGTAGTAGTAGTAGTAGTAGTAGTAGTAGTAGTAGTAGTAGTAGTAGTAGTAGTAGTATAGTATAGTAGTAGTAGTAGTAGTAGTAGTAGTAGTAGTAGTAGTAGTAGTAGTATAGTAGTAGTAGAAGTTATTGTTGTTGTTGTTGTTGTTGTTGTAGTAGTAGTAAAGATGAGTTATCCACTTGAAAAAAAAAATTAATTAGTAATAACTGGAGTATGTGGGAAAGGGGAGGGAAAAAGCTGTGTGTGTGTGTGTGTGCATGTGTGTGTGTGTGTGTGTGTGCATGGTGTGTGTGTGTGTGTGTGTGTGTGTGTGTGTGTGCATGTGTGGTCATGCATAGTGTGGTCAATAAAGTATCTATCTATCTATCTATCTATCTGTGTGTTATTCACCCATGGTCTTGTCCACGCGAGCTGGCTCGCGATCGCCAGTTATCACCCTCTCAGTGCGAGCTTTGAGCTCATTATAACCGATCTTTGGGCAATGCTGGGACCTCACACACCACCCAACCCCATCCCCTTGCTCAAGGGGGACAGTACCGCTCGAATTTCACAGTGGTAAAATCCCCGTGAATGAGCGGGGTCGGGGATCGAACGCCGGACCACAGAATGATGCCGGGCGCCCTAAGCAACTGAGCCATACGGACGTGTGGCTTAGGTGTGTGTGTGTGTGTGTGTGTGTGTGTGTGTGTGTGTTGGTGTGTGTGTGTGTGTGGTGTGTGTGTGTGTGTGGGGTGTGTGTGTGTGTGTGTGTGTGTGTTGTGTGTGTGTGTGTGTGTGTGTGTGTGTGTGTGTGTGTGTGTGTGTGTGTGTGTGTGTGTGTGTGTGTGTGTGTGTGTGTGTGTGTGTGTGTGTGTGTGTGTGTGTGTGTGTGTGGTGTGTGTGTGTGTGTGTGTGTGTGTGTGTGTGTGTGTGTGTGTGTGTGTGTGTGTGTGTGTGTGTGTGTGTGTGTGTGTGTGTGTGTGTGTGTGTGTGTGTGTGTGTGTGTGTGTGTGTGTGTGTGTGTGTGTGTGTGTGTGTGTGTGTGTGTGTGTGTTGTGTGTGTGTGTGTGTGTGTGTGTGTGTGTGTGTGTGTGTGTGTGTGTGTGTGTGTGTGTGTGTGTGGTGTGTGTGTGTAAGGTAAGTAAGTAAGTAAGTAAGTAAGTAAGTAAGTAAGTAAGTAAGTAAGTAAGTAAGTAAGTAAGTAAGTAAGTAAGTAAGTTTTATTTCCATAGCAATTATATACATATATACATAACAATTTAAATAAATTTTCGAATTAATCTGTCAAGCCAAGGCTCCTTGACAGATATATTTATATTAAAAAAAAAAAAAATACAATTTAGCTGAGGAGCATCAAATATACATTATAGTATACATCAGTATACAAGCGAGTGTGTGTGCGTGTGCGTGTGCGTGTGCGTGTGCGTGTGCGTGTGCGTGTGCGTGTGCGTGTGTGTGTGTGTGTGTGTGTGTGATAGTCTCCCCTTCATTCCTCTCTACTAAACTACCTGCAAAAACTGCATAAACGTTTTTTTTTTACCATAGTGTATGAAAATGAATGAACCTTTCGCAACTACTATTTTTTAGTTAGTTACGTTCAGTTAGTTTCGTTAGTTTAGTTTAGTTAGTTTAGTTAGTTTAGTTTAGTTAGTTTAGTTACTATTTCTGAGTTATGAAGGAAACATTTTTTTTCACGAATAATTGGCTATTTTTCTATAAGGGATTGCAGGATTGGGTAATTTTTCCATGAGTGAGTTAAATTGGGCAACGAAAGTCAAGTAAAAAGTAGGAAAAAAGAAAAAAAGGAAAAGAAAAAAGGCGATTGATTGCAATTGTCACTTCACAGAAATGTAAAAAGCTAAAAGGAAAAAGATTAAGTATGATTAATTTCCATAAGAGAGAGAGAGAGAGAGAGAGAGAGAGAGAGAGAGAGAGAGAGAGAGGAGAGAGAGAGAGAGAGAGGAGGAGAGAGAGAGAGAGAGAGAGAGAGAGAGAGAGGAGAGAGAGAAGAGAGAGAGAGAGAGGAGAGAGAGGAGAGAGAGAGAGAGAGAGAGAGAGAGAGAGAGAGAGAGAGAGAGAGAGAGAGAGAGAGAGGGGAGAGAGAGAGAGAGAGAGAGAGAGAGAGAGAGAGAGAGAGAGAGAGAGAGAGAGAGAGAGAGAGAGAGAGAGAGAGAGAGAGAGAGGAGAGAGAGAGAGGAGAGAGAGAGAGAGAGAGAGAGAGAGAGAGAGAGAGAGAGAGAGAGAGAGAGAGAGAGAGAGGAGAGAGAGAGAGAGAGAAGAGAGAGAGAGAGGAGAGAAGAGAGAGAGAGAGAGAGAGAAGAGAGAGGAGAGGAGGAGAGAGAGAGAGAGAGAGAGAGAGAGAGAGAAGAGAGAGAGAGAGAGAGAGAGAGAGAGGAGAGAGAGAGAGAGAGAGAGAGAGAGGAGAGAGAGAGAGAGAGAGAGAGAGAGAGAGAGAGAGAGAGAGACCCTTCACTTTAAAATATTCTCGAAGTGCATCGAATGCAAAAAAACTGCAAATGCCAAAAAATGACAAAAAAAGGATCTGTACCTGAACAAAATATAGGGGAAGGTGGGGTAAGACGCCCCTCTATCTTTTCCTTCTTTCTTAACTCCCTCGCCAATCAGCTGATTTGGTAGTCACCACAATCCCTCTGCACTCACAGAAACTAATGGCATTAATATGGAGCACATTTACTGGCTGCAAGGCGTCTTTGCTTGTTTTTGCATCATTTCATGAAAATTATCAGTGGCTTTGGGGTTAGCTAGTTAAATGATAATAATTATAGAGCTCCTTTATGGTTATGGAGGGTTGCTATAGGATGTCTAGATTGTATAACACTATATTTTTGTCAGCCTACGTAATACATGTTGGGAGACCAGTGCTATTTCAAACATGATGATGGCTCTTGGGGTAATAGGTCCCCTCCTCCTCTGGGGTAAGAAGCCCAGGGGTGGGCGTTTTAACCCATATACGTAATATAAAGTTATATGTGATTTCTATATAGTTCATTATTTCTTCATTGATTATTATTATTATTTTATATTTCCTAATCCAAATGCCACGTGTGTACAAGAGGAAATCAACCCGGGCTTCCAATGGAGAGAAGGCACTACAGGATGCTCTCCAAGGAATTCGTAATGGAGAGTCTGTAAGATCTGCCTCAAGAAATCACGGTGTTCCTCTTAGAACATTAAGGCGCCACAGGGATGGTCAAGTAGCAAAACCAGGAACATCAACACTTGCACGTTTCCAACCAGAACTGAGTGTAACATAATGAAGCAATGTTTGTGACTCAAACACAGGCCATGGAGAAAGCCTGTCTTGGCCTAACTACCAGTGATGTAGCCTACGGTGACTTGCATACGATTCTGCAGAGAAAATGAAAATTCAACATCGTTTCCAGCACACCTAAAAACTGGCTGGAAAGGACTGATTTGCAGGCTTCATAAAACGGCACCCTCAGCTATCAATCCGGAAGCCAAAGGCAGCAAATAATGCAAGGGCCTGCTATGCCCCTTCCTTGAAGGCGCGTAGACTGTTATGTTCACGTGTTAGTGCAAATGGATGTTTGTACTAAGAGGAGGAAATACATTTAATGTTCTTATAAAAGGAAAAATAAAGTTCCCTTTATGTTTGTTGAGACTTTTAAGGTTGTACCTGTAGTGGGGTAAAGGCCTACCCATGGGCGTTTTATCACGTATATGGGGCAAAACGCCCCTTATGACTTTTTTTTCAAAGTCCATTTTCACAAAGTCAGAGGTATGGTAAGATGGTGTAGTACACATCGTAGATTGGTCATAATATAAGCTTTCAAGAATACTCTTTATCGCAATCCTACCGCAGAAAGTATGGCTACTAGACACAATTCTTCCTTAGAGGGAGAAATAGAAACTTCCTTAGAAGCTTCCTTAGAAACTAAGCAATGGGGCGTCGTTCCCAACCCTCCCTTACACGTAAAATGGTTTCTATTTATTTTTACATAATTTGACATATTTTTCCCTTATAAAATTACCCGTTGAAATTTATCCGATTCTGTTATAGTTAATCTAATCCAGTGTAGTCTCTCTCTCTCTCTCTCTCTCTCTCTCTCTCTCTCTCTCTCTCTCTCTCTCTCTCTCTCTCTCTCTCTCTCTCTCTCTCTCTCTCTCTCTCTCTCTCTCTCTCTCTCTCTCTCTCTCTCTCTCTCTCTCTCTCTCTCTCTCTCTCTCGCACCCAGCGTGTAATGGAGGCTTTACCGAATATAAAAAAAAATCTTCAGGAGACAGAATCGCTGGAAGAGGAAATGAGGAGAGGAGGAAAGGAAGGAGGGAGAGAGTCCAATGCTGCCCACAACTGTCATATGGTGGTGACGGTGGGTGACCTAGTAGACCAGTCTGTGTCTGTGTGTGTTAGTCCAGACTAACACACTTCCCGTTAGTCCAGAATAACACACTAGTAGACCAGGCTGTGGTAGTGAGGGCCTCCACCGCCACGCTGCCCTTCCCACACACCACCGCGGGCAGTCCTGGACCCCATGCTGGGAATCCTGGCGGGTGAGTGTGTGCAGCGCCGCCCCCTGGACCTCGTGGGGCGTGGGCAGGTGTGATCACCCCGCCGTGCTGTCCATCCCCAGCCTCGCCCTACCGCGGGATGAGCAACACCAGGGAGTCGTCTGGCTGAGGGACACCGCTGACTGGACCGCTACGAGGCTTGCTTTGGAAAACACTGCCTGGGACACAGTGGTGAACGGAGAACCCCTGGACAGAAGCACAGCCTGGAGGCGACACACACGGCGGCCCACACAGGGGACTAAGGCCGAGCACAGAGTAGCATGCAAAGCCATGACGAGGACAGCCAGGTTGGCCTAAAATGGTGAGCAGGATGAACATAAGAACATAAGAAAATAAGGAAGCTACAAGAGGCCGCGAGGCCTACACGTGGTAGTTCCTGTTTGTACTGGCAGGACAGGTCTGTATTGGCAGGACAATAGAAAGAGGCGGTTGTCCTCAGACCCCGTCACACCCTAGCAGTAGCGGAGGCTGGTAGGGGAGAGCCAGAGCGTCGCACCCCCTCAACGCGTTCCGGATCTGGGGAAACCTGGCGGCGCTCTGACCGTCACCAGCCAGGAAAAAGGTGACCTCGCCTCCTTAAGTGTTTAGCCACAAGCTGGGGACACCGGAACATGACAGGCGACTCCCTGTGCTCCCACGCCTTGTCGCCTCAAGCCTGGAGAGTGTGGTCACTTCTAAGGGCGCCGTCAGAGGGCACCTGAAAGGCGTCACCACCAAGAGGGCACCATGGGGTGACGGTGTAAGTCGTCACCTCCTGAAGCAGTGTGCGGGGGAGCTTACCAGACCCTCGTGCTGATATTCCTGCACCGGAGACCCGCTGCCCCTATCCTCCACCTGCCTGCAGGCTGGGCACGATTGTCCGCGTTGTAGTCAACGGGCGCCTCTCGGCCAGCTTACCATACCATCAAGGATAGGCCGCAAGGACGGGCCCATAGGTAATGAGTAACATTATATCTCCTGCACAGCGCACCCTCAGCCAGTGCCTGCCCCGATGACTGCACCCTCTGCCGGACCCATGCCAGGGACGCGGTGCAGGACGTGATTCAGCCTGTCAACAGCCTGCTGGCAGACTTCATGGCCTGGGGAGAAAGGTGGCAGGTCATGTTTGCCCCCGACATTACACAGGCCAGGGTGATATCACGTTCCCGGGAGGACGCCAGACAGCTGCGTGGGAGGCTGAGGCTGGTGCGCGACGCCATCCCTCGCGACATCCTTGGTGTGGAGGTTGACTCCCGGCTGCGATTCGCCCCTGGAAAAGGATGCGGGAAATGCATCCCAGAAGGTGACTCTAGCGCCGGATGTGCCACCTCCTCCACGCTGAAGGCCTGCTTACCCTGTACAAGGCCCAGGTCAGGCCCAACGTGAAGGACGCGCCCCTCCTCTGGTGTGGAGTGCCCGCTACACCTTAACCTGCTGGACAAAGTACAGAGGCGAGCAGTACGCCTCATCAACGGCGCCCAATAACCCAAGCCACGCCGGCAACCGTGGCAATAGCAGCAGCAGCAGCAGCAGCAGCAGCAGTAGTAGCAGCAGTAGTAGCAGCAGCAGCAGCAGGAGGAACTTGAAACCGTGGAGACGGATGAGAGAGAGAGAGAGAGAGAGAGAGAGAGAGAGAGAGGAGAGAGAGAGAGAGAGAGAGAGAGAGAGGAGAGAGAGAGAGAGAGGAGAGAGAGAGAGAGAGAGAGAGAGAGAGAGGAGAGAGAGAGAGAGAGAGAGAGAGAGAGAGAGAGAGGAGAGAGAGAAGAGAGAGAGAGAGAGAGAAGAGAGAGAGAGGAGAGAGAGAGAGAGAGGAGAGAGAGAGAGAGAGAGAGAGAGAGAGAGAGAGAGAGAGTCTGCAATGAACTAGATAGAAAAAGGGAAAACAAAAGAATGATAGAGATGAAGGAATTGAGAGGAAGTAGAGGAAAATAAGAAGGAGGAGAAGAAGAAGAATTGGACACCGGGGAGGAAAGTTGTGATGGAGGAAAAGGAAGAGAGACGAGAGAATGAAGAGGAAAAAATGAACCTCAAAGAATATAAAGTAATAAAAGGAAGGAGAACACAGAAAGCGATAAAGAAGGAAGAAAGAGGAAAAGGGAGAAAACTTATAATAGGAAAGACCAAATTAAGAACACAACAACACGCGAAGGGTAAGAGTTAGTGATCACGAGTCCAGCAGGCGTGTAATTCTTTCATTAAGGCCTGTTTGACTATATACAGGAGTGAAGATTCAGTTTTCTTTTCCTTAAGTTCCTCCATATCCCTTAACCAGCGTCGCAAATATGTAAAAATGATGAATAAAAGAAATATAACGAATATATACTATACTAGTTGTTAGCATTTAATTGTATACTTGCCTGACCTACTATTAATCATCATGGCATAGACTATAAATACACAACTTACTGTTTATACTGTCTGGCAATGTCACCTTTTAATAACTGCATTATAATGATATATCGTTATACTAATTATATTTCGTTTTCATTGTACCCCGTTAAATTCCTTTATAGCAGTTACCTCAAATAATATCTGTAATTACCTTTATTGCATTATGTAATTATGTATTTTATGACAAACTTTGCTCGTTATACTAATTCTAATTATTTTTTATTGTATAGTTTTTTTTCTTATGGAATATTCATGTCTTATGTAATAATTCCCTATCACTAATGTAATAATTCCCTGTCACTCATGTAATAATTCCCTGTCACTCATGTAATAATTCCCTGTCACTGATGTAATAATTCCCTGTCACTCATGTAATAATTCCCTATCACTCATGTAATAATTCCCTATCACTACTGTAATAATTCCCTGTCACTACTGTAATAATTCCCTGTCACTACTGTAATAATTCCCTATCACTAATGTAATAATTCCCTATCACTAATGTAATAATTCCCTGTCACTCATGTAATAATTCCCTGTCACTACTGTAATAATTCCCTATCACTACTGTAATAATTCCCTGTCACTCATGTAATAATTCCCTATCACTAATGTAATAATTCCCTATCACTACTGTAATAATTCCCTGTCACTCATGTAATAATTCCCTATCACTCATGTAATAATTCCCTATCACTCATGTAATAATTCCCTATCACTAATGTAATAATTCCCTATCACTAATGTAATAATTCCCTGTCACTACTGTAATAATTCCCTGTCACTACTGTAATAATTCCCTATCACTCATGTAATAATTCCCTATCACTAATGTAATAATTCCCTATCACTAATGTGATAATTCCCTGTCACTAATGTAATAATTCCCTATCACTACTGTAATAATTCCCTATCACTAATGTAATAATTCCCTATCACTAATGTAATAATTCCCTGTCACTACTGTAATAATTCCCTGTCACTACTGTAATAATTCCCTATCACTAATGTAATAATTCCCTGTCACTACTGTAATAATTCCCTGTCACTACTGTAATAATTCCCTATCACTAATGTAATAATTCCCTGTCACTAATGTAATAATTCCCTATCACTAATGTAATAATTCCCTGTCACTACTGTAATAATTCCCTATCACTAATGTAATAATTCCCTATCACTAATGTAATAATTCCCTATCACTAATGTAATAATTCCCTGTCACTAATGTAATAATTCCCTATCACTAATGTAATAATTCCCTGTCACTCATGTAATAATTCCCTATCACTAATGTAATAATTCCCTGTCACTAATGTAATAATTCCCTGTCACTACTGTAATAATTCCCTATCACTCATGTAATAATTCCCTATCACTAATGTAATAATTCCCTGTCACTACTGTAATAATTCCCTGTCACTAATGTAATAATTCCCTGTCACTACTGTAATAATTCCCTATCACTAATGTAATAATTCCCTATCACTAATGTAATAATTCCCTGTCACTACTGTAATCATTCCCTATCACTAATGTAATAATTCCCTATCACTACTGTAATAATTCCCTATCTTTCCGGCCTGACAACATCAACCCTCACCTACTAAAGGGATGTGCTGCCCAGCTCGTTCCACCACTCACCATCATCTTCAACAACATCCTTTCCTCGTGCAAGTGGCCCACGTAATGGAAAGAAGCAAGAATGGTGGCCATCCACAAAAAAAAAAAAAAAAAAAAACGGGACCCAAAAAACTACCGCCCAATTTCCCTCCTCACCACTGTTGGGCAAATCCTGGAGTCCCTCATCACCGCCAAGATCAACATCTTCTTGGACGCCCACCATCTCCTCAACTCCAAGCAATTTGGTTTCAGGCAGGAAAGGTCAGTTGCAGACCTGCTCCTCCTTCAGTCTGCTTCCTGGAACCACTCGCTGGATAGAGGAATGTAAATGCTTTGGTGTGGCCTTGGACATCGTCGGAGCCTTTGACAGGTTGTAGCACCGAGGTCTCACCGCCAAGCTGAGGAGCCTGGAAGTGCGCGGCGCCCTGCTGCAGCTCATCCAGGACTACCTCCAAGACAGGACCTTACGGGTGGTGATCAACGGCCACACTTCCAGCCAGCAACCCATCCACGCCAGCGTCCCGCAGGGCAGCGTACTCGGGCCTCCTCTGTGGCATGTCTACTTCAATGACATTCTCTAGCTCATTCCTGAGGCCCAGGCGTACTCTGACGACTGCACCCTTGACTTCACCTGCGACAGACGTGACTGGCAGGACACGGTGTGCCGCATCAACTGGCATTGGACAACATCGTCACCTGGAGTAGTTGATGGCAGGTCAGCCTGGCCCCTGACAAAACCCATGCACTGCTTATCTCCCGCAGGCAAGACATCGCCAACCTGCCTGCACCGGATATTCCGCTTGAGGGCAGATCACTCCCGCTTCAGAGATCCAACTCCATCCTTGGGGTGGAGTTTGACGCGGGACTGACCTTCACCAGTCATGCCAGGAGAGTTGCTAAAAACTCAGCCTGGAGACTCAGCTGTGTCCAGCGCATCTCCCACCTTCTGGATGCCAAGGGGGTTGAGGTCCTGTACAAGGCACAGGTACGTCCCCTCATGGAATACTCCCCCCGAGCATGGTCTTCCTGCCCGCCCTCTTACCTGGCCACACTAGACCGCGTCCAGAGAAGAGCCCAGCGACTGGTGAACGGCAAATGTCCCCACCTCGCGCCCGACTCTCCTTCCAACCCCTTCGCCTCTTCACTCCACCCGTGTCGCCCCATACAGACAGGAGCAAGTGACTGTGCCCTTCTCCAGGACAGAGCACCACCTACGTTCCTTCTTACCCCGCTACGGCCGTCTGTGGAACCAGTTAGTTCACCAAACCGACCTCCATCACCACGCCTCGCTACAAGACTTTAAGCGGGGGTTGAACAGATGGTTGATAACTAGATTATTGTTAAATATAAAAGTTCTGTTTTATATTATATGTAGCTATAGATAGCTCTAGATAGAGCTTTAGCTCTAACAAGTGTTTGTGGACCCTTCGGACCCATGTATTGATGTTTGTATTATTATTATACATTAGACAACAATGTGAGTGCAAACTCCAATCGTGTTGTTGCTGTCCTTGGTCACTGGTCAAAGTGCGTCGGGGCAGACCACGTTCCGTGTGCTTTCACGGGGCGCCAAAACTACGACGGCGCTGCTCTGCTATCTGCATACCATCATTATGTTCCCAGCCACGTTCTCTCATATAGGTATCAAAGACTTC
>JACEEZ010012324.1:50000-57500 GCA_016584305.1 Chionoecetes opilio | reverse complement strand
TAAGAAATAATAATTTAAAATTTTACACATATCTTCTGCCGTGCTTATAATCTCCCCCTCCTTATTTTTTTTAATGGCCCCACTAATTCCCTAGTCTTTGTTTTATAAACCTGAAAAAATACCTTAAGATCGGTCTTTGTCTTCCCTGCAACCTTAATCTCATAATTCTTCTTCGCTGATCTTGTTAATTTTTTTTAACCGTTTTAGCCATATCGTTATACTGCTCTATATTCACCTGCCCATCTTTAAATTTCTTATAAATGTCCCTTTTTACCCCTATGTTGTGTTTTAAAAACTCAAGTCATCCATTTGGGCTCGTTTTTCCCTGATCTCATCGCCCTATAAGGAATATTCTTTTTTTTTACCTTCAATTAAATTGCTGACAAAGGTATTATAATCCCTTTCAGCGTTGACCTCATCGACACCCCCCTCCGTCTTGACCACAGCTCTCATCTCCCCCTCCCTCTTGTCACTGTTAATACCTTCCAGGTGTTTTCTTAATCCTACATAATTGGATGGAACAACTTTTTGTATAGATATCTTTACCACAATTATAGCTGCACAACGCAGTGCAGGATAATCCAGAACGAAAGCACTTGCAGTGTCCAGAACAGCTTACTTTACAGCCACATTTCAGAAGTTCCTGTCAGGATGCAGCAATTGGTGCCTAAGATGTCCAATATGGTATATACACGCCATTCTCTTTTTTCCAACCCACCTTGATGGCGATGCCAAATGTTGATTGCGACATAAAGCCTGGCCCAAGTATGTCCTGCTTGTAAAATTTATCTCTAATATGCTCAATAAGAGCAGCCCCGGAAGGTGGAACGGCATTATAAGAACGTTATTTACGTGCAAACAAATCCAGACGTGCTTCATTTACTTTATTGGTGCTGCTGGATCGGTCGTACATAATGACCTTAAATTCCTCAATGATCAGTATGTCCTCATTCGTCACACTATCCAGGTGAGCACCGAGATGATGGAAAACTTCAGTAGCTTCTTCAAACACATTCCAGACCTGCCATGATGACTTTTTGCCTTTACCAACAAATGCACAAACTGTGTCACAACCTGTGAATGCATGGAAAACGGGAAGCGAACTAGCTCTTGGAGCGAGTGATCTTGCTATATCATGAAATGGAATTCATATAAAGTATTTTCCTTTGCCAAAAGCAAACCATAACATGTCAACATTTAGTTCTGTAAAGAGCGATACACCCAGGACAACGACCGTATCAGACAACATCAGTATCAGAGCTTATTATAGTTATGGTCCTGCTGCCATATATTGCTGCATGTTTCGCGTGCAAGGACATACGTGTATCGGCCTTCTCGTCATTACATGGTGCCAACTGGTCGGTATCTATTGCTTTATTGCTGAGAAAATTCTCCTCTTTGGTTACAGCGATTTTAATATCTGTGTTGACTGTAATTAGACCAGTGTCCTCCACGGGACACACTCATTGTCTTGGGCGACTTTAATGCTACTACTGTCACTGTGAGAGATGGCTACGATATATGTGTTGGTCCCCATGGCTCCGGTAACAGGAACATTAACAGTTCTCTGCTTCTGAATTTTGCGAGGTCCAGAAGGTTTAGAATTGCAGGTTCTTGGTATCAGCGACCAGAGCTGCACCGCTGGACATGTTATAGTAATGCCGGAGAGGTAGCTAAGGAGATCGACCACATCCTCGTTAGTACTCGTTGGAGGATCCTCCAAAACTGGTTGGTCCTCGCCCGTTGGTGGCGCAGGCAGGTTTCTTATAGTGACGCCTGTGAGGCTCATGCCGCCCCCCTGTGTCCTCCGATGCACTCGCAGTCGAAGGTAGAGTTGATAGGCAGGGCATGTGGGTGTTCTTAGGCCACTCGACGGTGCAGTAAGGTTTTGGGTTTCTTCGGGGATCGAACTCGGGTCACCGAGAACGCCAGTCGGAGACTCTAACCGCTCCGCTACCGTCTCCCCGCCTCCCTGTTGCTACGCTTAAGCTTCATGTCAAGTCCAGAAGAATCTCAAGAGGTAACCATACTGTGTTTCATCTTGAGAAGCTGAAAGACTTGACATGTGTCAATGAGTACGCGGTGGTAGTCTCAAATCGGTTTGATATGCTCGGTGCCCTCGGGGACCCTGTAGAAATGTGGGATACCTTTAAACGTGAAACTCTCCAGGCTGCCAAGGAGTGTATTGGGGAGCGCCCGAGGTCAAGGCGTGGTTTTGTCTCGACGGAGACGCTGGAGAATATCGAGGAGAGTCGCACTGCCAGGCTTGCTGGGAACCAGGACCAGCACAAGGCTCTGTCACGCACTTGAACCCTCCTGGGGAGAGACAAGGAGAGGTATGTCAAGAGTCTCGCTGAGGATGTCGAGGGCCATTTCAACGCTAATGACCTCTGACCCGCCTACCGAACCCTGAAGAAGCTCCGTTCCAAGTCCCCTTCTCAGGCGAGTGCTATTCAAGCAGCAGATGGGCGCCTCGTGTCGGACATGGATGGGCAGATAGCTCGTTGGCTGAGTACTTTAGGCAGCTGTTCACGGTGGACCCTCCAATTGAACAGCTTCAAACCACAGAGTTACGGGAAGTGGATGCCGATCCTCCCATTGACGAAACCGCACCCTCTCTTGACGAAATCAGAGAGGCTGTAGCAAAGTTGAGGGGTGGATAGGCAGCTGGTGTCTATAATATCAGTGCGGAGCTCCTCAAAGCTGGGGGTGAGGCCATGATCCGCTGGTTGCATGCTGTCCTGACTGCTGTGTGACAATCAGGTACCATTCCTCCTGACTGGAAAAGGGGGCTGGTCGTCCGTATCTGGAACGGGAAAGGGGACCATCAGGACTGCAACAATTACCAATTACCAATTAATTATTTGGTATTACACTGCTCAGCGTGCCAGGCAAGGTGCTTGCCCTTCTATTGCTGACACGGATCCGCAGTCATCTTCTGAAGCATCAGAGACCTCAGTAGTTTGGGTTCACGTGAACCTGGGTAATCGTGACTCACTCTGCGATCTTCTGCGACTTCGCGGGATTCCTGCAAGGACTATTGGTTTGATGACTGGTCTGAACGCTGGGACTGATAGTGCTGTGAAGTGTGGGGCAGGTGTATCCAGCTTCTTTCCTGTGAATAGGAGTGAAGCAAGGGTGCGTCCTTGCCCCATCACTTTTCACCACTTGTATGGACTGGGTATTGGGCAAAGTTGTAGATCAAAGTGATTGTGGAGCATCCCTCAGCAACACCAAGATCACTGATCTTGTTTTTGTCGATGATGCAGTAATCTTTGCTGAGTCACTGGAGGTCCTGGTGATGGCTCTCGAGGCGCTGCACGAGGAGGCAAGGCCTTTGGGATTTGAAGTCTCCTGACTCAAGAACAAGGTCCAGGTGCTTGGAGGCTTACTAGATGAAGCAGTACAGTCTGTTCATGCGTGCGGCGGGGACATTGAGATCTTGGAAAGTTTTACATACTTTGGTAGCGCAGTCCATAATGACGGCGGGTCACGTCAAGAAGTCTTACGGCGGATTGGCATAGCCCACGGTGTTATGGACTCGCTCAGCGGGAGTATTTGGCGCTGTTGGTACCTGTGCAGGAGGACAAAGATCCGGATCTTCAAGTCGCTTGTGATCCCTGTCTGACTCTTTGGTTGTGAGAAATGGACACTAAATACCGACTTAAACAGGCGAATCAATGCCTTTGGTAATAAGTGTCTTCGCAAAATCATGGGGTATCGCTGCGATGATTACGTGTCAAATCAGCGGTTGCACCGTGAGACTGAATCGAGGCCTATTACCTGCATAGTCCGTCAGCGCTAACTTCGGATATATGGCCATGTGGCACGCTACCCTGAAACCGATCTTTCCCATCGGGTTGTATCTGTAAGAGACAATCCGGCGTGGAGGGGGCCAAGGGGGCGCCCACAAGGCTCGTGGCTGGGGCAAGTTAATGCTTCTTGTCGAGAATTGCTTGGTATGGGAAGGGAGCCTGCATGGGGACTCGCGCGTGGTGACCTCCGGGAGTGGCATCATAGAGTGAGCGAGGCGACGCGACCCCCGGCGTATGCCTCAATTATTGATGATTGTTGATTGAAACAATTTTGTTTCCCCAAAAAACAAAAAGTTCTGTATTATTTTCATCATACCGAAGAAAAGTGTTCCATGACTTTGGAGGTGTACCGTATCCTGTTACCTTTCTTCTGCAGCCTGTCCCGCGTTTCTTTCTTAT
The DNA here is from genome assembly GCA_016584305.1 of Chionoecetes opilio. Lineage (NCBI taxonomy): Eukaryota > Metazoa > Arthropoda > Malacostraca > Decapoda > Majidae > Chionoecetes > Chionoecetes opilio. Next base: position 53,286 of record JACEEZ010012324.1, on the reverse strand, counting down.
TTCACCTTTCAGACTGTCGTCGTAATACAGTGGAAGTCAAAGTACTTGGCGTAGTTCTGTCGTCGCCATGGGTAAACACATGCGCGCAACAAAATCATAATATTCCCTCCTAAAATTACCACAGAAAATGTACATAAACACTTACCACCAACTAATATTTTGTTGGGTTCCCCTTCTGCTGATGTAACCTTTGTGGGAAGGATTCAGCCAATGTGTGTAAATTGTCCTCACTTAAGTTGTGTCACACGTCTAGCAGAGCTGCCTTGAGTTTTGGTATGGAACTTGTGTCCTTCTCTCTCAGTTTCCTTTTCATTAGAGCCCACACGTTTTCGATGGGATTTAAGTCAGGACTGTTTGCAGGCCAGTCTTGAAAATATTTTACGGCACAATTTCCTAACCACTCCTTCACTGGCTTACAGCTATGACACGGTGCACCGTCTTGCATGAATGTCTCAGCATTGCACTTGTCAAAGCACTCCACTAAATTGTCAAACAGTAAATCGAGATATCTTTCACCATTCAGAGTAACACCTTCTTCAATAATAACTAAATTTCCAACTCCGTAATAAGAAAAACAACCCCACACCATCAGTTTCTCAGGATGCCTCACATGTGTCACAACATATTTCTGGTCGTAGCGATCAGCAAATTTTGGACGACCGTTTACTTGGTGCACCTGTCACAATGAATATGCTTTCATCTGATCAAAGTATGGAACGAACTTTGTCAAGTGGCCAGGTAACATATTCTCTGGCGAAAGCAACGTGATTTTCTATGTGGCGAGTTTTCATTTATTTATTATTATCATTATTTTTTTTTTTTTTTACATCACAAAGTAAAAAGTGCCAAGGGCACAACAAAAATAGGTAATACAAACTCCGCTTAGTTGCCAGTCCCTATAAAGAAGACAGTAAAATAATACAAATAAAGAGGGGTGTGTCAATTTAGTTCGGAAGGTAGGTGTCTTGTTACTCTTCTCTTGAAAAGATTAAAGTCGTAGGAAAGTGGAAAAATAGAAACAGGAAGAGAGTTCCAGAGTTTACCAGTGAAAAGGATAAAAGAGTAAAGATACTGATTAACTCTTGCATTAGGAAGATGGACAGAATAGGGATGAGAATGAGTAGAAAGTCTTGTGCAGCGAGGCCGCGGGAGGGGGGGAGGCATGCAGTTAGCAAGTTCAGAAGAGCAGTGAGCATGAAAATAACGGTAGAAAATAGCAAGAGAAGCAACATTCCGGCGGTGATTTAAAGATTGAAGACAGTCAGTCAGAGGAGGGGAGTTGATGAGACGAAAAGCTTTTGACTCAACCCTGTTTAGGAGAGCTGTATGAGTGTATCCTACCCAAACATGTGAGACATACTCCATACATGGGCGGATAAGGCCCCTGTAGAGAGCAAGCAATTGGGAGGGAGAAAAAAAAGGACGCAGATGCCACAGGACACCTAACTTCTTAGAAGCTGTTTTAGCAAGAGATGAGATGTGAGATTTCCACTTCAAATTTTTAGTAATGGATAGTCCTAGAATGTTCATTGTAGAAGAAGGAGATAGTTGAGTGTCATTGAAGAAGAGGGGATAGTTATCTGGTAGGTTTTGTCGAGTAGGTAGGTGAATAAATTGGGTTTTTGAGGCATTGAACAAAACAAGGTTTGCTTTGCCCCAATCAGAAATTATAGAAAGATCAGAAGTTAGGCGCCCGGTGGCATCTCTCCGTGAATCACTTAGTTCCTGTTGAGTTGGACGTCTAATAAAAGACGTTGAAAAATGCAGGGTAGAATCATCAGCGTAGGAGTAGATAGGGCTTTGAGTTAGACAAAGAAGATCATTAATGAATAACAGAAAGAGAGTGGGTGATAGGACAGAACACTGGGGAACACCACTATTGATAGATTTAGGAGAAGAACAATGTCCGTCTACAGTAGCTGCAATAGAACGGTTTGAAAGGAAACTTAAAATGAAGGTACAGAGAGAAGGATAGAAACCGAATGAGGGTAGTTTGGAAATTAAAGATTTGTGCCAGACTCTATCAAAAGCCTTAGATATGTCAAGGGCAACAGCAAAAGTTTCACCGAAATCCCTAGAGGAGGATGACCAAGATTCAGTTAGGAAAGCTGGAAGATCGCCAGTAGATCGCCCTTTACGGAAACCGTACTGACGATCAGATAGAAGATTGTGAGCAGATAGATGCTTAAGAATCTTCTTATTAATTATAGATTCAAAAACTTTAGAAAGGCAGGAAGTCAAAGCTATAGGACGGTAGTTTGAAGGATTAGAACGGTCACCCTTCTTAAGAACAGATTGGATGTGAGCAAACTTCCAGCAAGAAGGAAAGGTGGAAGTAGATAGACAAAGACGGAAAAGTTTGACCAGGCAGGGTGCAAGCACAGAAGCACAGTTTTTGAGAACAATAGGATATTATAGATAGATATTATAGTTTTAAGGCGCCGTAACTGCGGGGGGAACAATAGGAGGGACTCCGTCAGGACTGTAAGCCTTCCGAGGATCTAGGCCAGAAAGGGCAAAGAAAACATCAATACGAAGGATCTTAATAACAGGTATAATATAGTCAGAGGGTGGAGGAGAAGGAGGAACAAGCTCTTCATCAACCAGAGTGGAATTTTCAGCAAAGGTTTGAGCAAAGAGTTCAGCTTTAGAAATAGATGAGACAGCTGTGGAGCCATCTGGGTGAAGCATAGGAGGGAAAGATGAAGAAGAAAAATTGTTAGAGATGTTATTTGCTAGATGCCAGAAGTCACGAGAGGAATTTGATTCAGAAAGATATTGACATTTTCTGTGAATGAAGGAGTTTTTGGTAAGTAGAAGTATAGATTTGGCATGATTACGGGCAGAAATATAAAGGGCATGAGTTTCAGGAGATGGATGGTTACGGTACTGTCTGTGAGCCGCCTCTCTATCTCGGACAGCATGAGAACAAGCAGAGTTAAACCACAGTTGACTGGCTTTAGGATTAGAGAAAGTGTGTGGAATGTACGCCTCCATGCCAGAGACTATGAACTCAGTTATGCGCTCTGCACAAAGAGATGGGTCTCTGACATAAAAGCAGTAATCATTCCATGGAAAATCAGAGTAGTACTGCCTTAGGTCTTCCAACTTAGCTAAGTTGAAGTGCCAGAAGCACCTCCGCTTAGGTGGGTCCCGAGGCGGCACCGGAGCCTATAGGACAGATTACATAAATAAGATTGTGATCGGAGGAACCCAACGGAGAGAATAGTTTCACAGAGTAAGCAGAAGGGTTAGTAGTTAGGAAAAGATCAAGGATGTTGGGCGT